>DWHP01005555.1:0-11864 GCA_018247895.1 Parnassius honrathi | reverse complement strand
TCCTTGCCCTAAAACCCTCTCAGAAATGAGGGGAGGCCTGTGCTCAGCAGTGGGACGTATATAGGCTGTAACTTTACATTTTTTTACTTTTATAACCGACAACCAACGGGATAAACGCAGTATAAGGCAGGTAACCTCTTAGTCCCGGCCTACTAAATAGAATACGAGTAACGCCCGCTGTAATGAGAATTCCGCTCTTCATTCAGTGGATGCAAGTGGGTTTTCGTGCTCTGTGACAACTTAAAGAGGCTCAATGTAATACATGCAAAAACACAAAACATACTGAAGTAAGAATGTTAGAGCTATCATGTAGGTATTTAAACTTAACGAAATCTTACCTTATGATGTATTCCGTGAATTAGAAAGTGAAGCTTAACCATCGTGAGCGATGAACCCGGGTCAAAATGAAAAACCCATCTGTGCAAGGAATATTCGAGAGCACTCCAGATGAACGCGCCAATCAGTATGTGCTGCAAATACTGGAGGACGCTGAGACTATCTTCTGTACACGTGTCTGGGAAAAATCAGTGTTCTGTTGTTTGTATTTTATTAGTTCCTACTACAAGTTATACGAGCACAATACGATTGGAGTTATTTTTCTTGCCCACCACTACTCCAAATCGTCCCGTGGGTGTTTTAAGAGGCGACAGAGGGGAGCAAAACGGGAGGCAGCAGCATCTTCATGATAACAAATGAATAAAAAAGAGACTGTGGTTGCTCGCCTGTCAAGCGCGGCAACTATGGCTAAATCTTCCCTATGAGGCGATCTATGGGGGAGGCCTATGTTCAGCGGATAGATAGATGGATAACGTGACATCTGTAAAATGATTCGACTTTACTTCTCTTAATTTAAATATATTAGCGGATACTTTTTTTACAGAATAGGGGTGAGAAACTAGCGCATAGTCCATCTGATGGTAAGTAGATGCTGTGGCCCATAGTCATCTACATTTATCCTCGATTTAGAGTCAAAATACAGACAGATGGAATGCCTCGTTTCCAGTAAAAAAGGGTCTCCAAATATCTACACTCACCATATACATATTAAGGCATGTATTAAATAGCTATTTTACGCTGGTTATCTGTGAGAGCGTGGTCCTTCCCCGGTGGAGGCCACCTATTCGTGCTTGAACTATAATATAGCTGCACCGTGGCTCTACCACGTATACACTTTATTCTATGGGTTTAGGTATTACCTTACTATTAGCGGGATTGTGTGTTTGTTTATCACCACGTATTAAAAAATTACATGAGGATGGAGCCGCATATTTTGTTACTTTTTTGTAATTCACATGTAAAAATTATTTCGGTACAATTCGGTCTGATTTTATTATTCGCTTCCTCCCTTAATTGCGTGTTAGCGCGTACACGTAGATGCGTGGTAGAGCCATGCTGCAGCTATATTAGTTATATAGTTGTACCACGAATAGGGTCGGCTCCACCGGAGGTAGACCAAGCTCTCACAGAATACCAGCATCAAATACTCATTGAAATAGCAGTTTAACGTTGCTGTGTTTCGTATGGTGAGCGTAGAGAACCGGAGTCTTCACGGGTGACAACGCATCCGTTTGATCCAATCGAGGAAAGATATAGATATCTATGGACCACAGCAACCACTTACCATCAGATGGACTGTTATAAAATAAAATAAAATAAAATAATCAGAGTCTATTTCAGGCGAAGCACCTGTCGTATTGTCGACGGTGGTGTGTTCTTTTTAGTGGCGTTGGAATTACGGATAAAGGTGATGTGCTCGCAATTGAGAGGGTGTGAGGTACTCTAACTAGGTAAGACATCATTTTTATTGGTCATTAAATTAATTTTGACATATTTATAATAGTATATAAATAAACGGAAAGGTTTGATGGTTAGTTGGCCTAATGGCCAACAGTTTGGTCACATGAATGCTCCAAACTCTATGGTTTTGTTACGATGCTACGAGGGCGGGTCAAATAGTTCGCGTAATGAGGGGATTAGGGAGGCTAGGGGAAATTTTTTTTAACTGTCACTATTTGGTGACTCAATAAAACTATAAATATTAAATTACAGCCAGATCGGTTCATTAACCTTTGAAATCAATCGGGACGTGAACACCGACTACGGTGAAAATTAAGTTTCATGTCGCGATTAAGTTCCTCATTACGCAAAGACAAACGCCAAACATCATTATGAAAGAGACGTCATCTCTTTGCGGGGATTCTTGCCCCAAAAGCGATGATTTATAAGTCGTATTTAAGCAAGGCAGAGACTCAATTGAAGACGATCAGCGCTCAGGCTGACCGACTGAGGCTACTTCCTCAGACATCGTCGAAAAGATTAAGGAACGTGTTCTAGAAGAATAACTGATCACAAAAACGATTGGAGTAATATTTAAGATCGTTTTAATAATTCTCCATGACCATCTCGGTATGTTTCAGGTCTGTGCAAGATGCTCATACCGCTTCTAACAGCAGCGGGCCGAGCGAACGCACGAGTTTTTAGAGCTGTGTAGTGAGAACAGGGACGAAATTTTGAATCGAATTATGACTTGGTAATTGATAGAGCTTGGGTTCATTACCATGAACCTAAGTTAAAGCAAGAGTCAACACCGCCCATAAGTTCAAGATGTCACAGTCAGCTGGAGCGACTATGGATTCAGTTTTTTTGGGATTCAGAGGAGATTTTATTGAACGACTATAAAAATAAAGGTACCACCATACCACGAGACGGTATTACGCTACGCTACTAGAAAAGTTAAAAGATGCGATCAAAAAGGAAAGAAGGGGAAAGTGGTTTTGAGGTGTGCTCCTTTTGCACAGGAACGCACCCGTTCACAACAGGCATTTTGCGATGGCTTCCTTACACAAGTGCGACGTTGAAACTTTAAACCACCCTCCCTTTAGTCCAGATTAGACCCCTTGGATAATTACTTGTTTCCAAATATGAAAAAAGAGCTTCGGGGAAAGAAATTTACGGAAGAAGTGAATTCGGCAATTTTAATCTATTTTGAGATCCTTGACAAAATACTGTTTTTCGAAGTTATAAGTATATAATTTGAAAAGGAGAAATAATTTCATGTTTACTTTCACTCCCTTTCCCTTTCATTCCGCGAACTTTTTGACCTCCCCTCGTAAGAACCGCGTAGATATTAGAATTTAGCACAAAATTTGTCTAAGAGACCTATAAAAAAATAATTGTTTTTGGTTTGGATATACGTTCGTAAGCAATTTACGTAAACGCCTCCAACATACGGGAGAAAGTGCTGGTGTAGAGGGACATTTAGAAAGAAAAACAAATATTTTAACAATAAACTCACCTCCACATGCTACGTATTCGAAGTATTGTGAAACACCAAGATAGATTATAATGGGTATCCAAAACATGGGCACCAAATACCATGGCGTGTACGTCATACTCTCCAGAAGCGGGCTGGAGAACAACCGACACTTCCTGTACACCGCGCTGTTCACCCACTTTTCGTAGTGCGGCGCGATGGTTCCAAGTTGATTGAGAAGTGGCTTCGACCAGTTCAACCTGCCCTGAAAATAAGGACCTGAACTGAAGCTAGCATATACTTGGAATTACTAAAATCTTAAGGTATCATGTAATTTGTTACTTAGTCATAAATATTAAAAGAAAATTATAAGCTAATAAAATTATTTGTGATGTTATTTTATGTGGCAACATCTTATTCCAGAATATAAGTCAATGCGACCTAAAAGTCATTTTAACATGAATTTATTAGCTTCTATATTGTATATATACTAAAAACCTAAAAGCTTTTATTTATAACATAACTTTTCAATGATGATAACACTGTTTTTTTATTAAATACTAACTTCTACTTCTACCCGGCGCGTTGCTGCCGCAGAGGAAATAATTGTAGAATATTGTTTTAAATTTGGAAAAGTTATATTAATGATAAGACATTCACTGAAATTGAATGATATATTTACGCAGTAGTATAAGTCTATGGATATATGATAATTTGTACATAAAGTCGGTACGATACGCGCGCCAACTATTGTAAGTTAATTGTACTGTGTCTATAATATTGGCGCAAATGCAAGTAATAAGTTGACAGTTTTTATCTGATGAAGGTTATGGTAGCGCATAAAATACGAAACATGCATTAATTTTTATATATTAGATGTACAAAATTAATTTGACTAATTAAATAATACTTATAATAATGTACCATTTGACTTATTCTTATTAGACTTATATGTAATTTGAATAGAATTATTAATATGTTGTAAATGACATATTCATGTAGATTGATAAAAAAATAATTAATTATATTTTTGCATGTCTTCTGGTAAAATATGGCGGAATTTGCACTATATATTTGTCACCAAATTCTGTGTTACACATTCTTGAAAAATAAAGGAATTCAATCATTAATTAATTCATTCTGTGTGACAAAAATATCACCACAGTTCCAACTAGCGACATCTATCGAGTGTATGAATATTAGCCCCATTGATCAATATTAACAATTACATGTATATATTATTAAATACTATAGAATACTTACGGGTAACTGTAAGGTTTTATAAAGTATTTGATACTATGTACATTTTATTATAACGCATTATAAACTTGTATAAAATTAAAAAATTACAAAAAAAGCTTTGTCAGAAGTGGGATTCGAACCCACGCCCTCAGAGAGGACCAGAACGCCCGAAACCCATTTTGCTATAGGGCAAGGAAACCTTGAGTCTGGCGCCTTAGACCGCTCGGCCATCCTGACAGTTACAAATTGCTCCAAATTTATAGTGCACATTAGAGTACATAAAAGTAAGAAATTACTTGAGTCTAAGATTAGAAGTTTATTCTGTGTTCAAATGTTACGAGTCCGAAGATGTTTTAATGCAGACATTTTAAGCGCCATCTCTATTGTATTTCTGTTTAAAGCAAAATCTCTTTATGAAAAATTGTAAACAAAATGTTGCATCGGGGAAAATGTTTGAAACTGCTTAAGAAACCATGTACACTTTGACAAAATTCGATCAATCCCTATTTCAAGAACTAAACTTTTATAACTTCCTCAAAATGTTCACCAGTTTATGCGCCTTCCACCTGATGATCTATCCTCGATTAAGAATCAAAGTGCAGTTGCGTTGCTACCCCTGAGGACTAAAGTGGAATGTCTCGTTGCGTAAACTATAGACGTCTGGTACTCGCGTACGGTGTTGGGAGTAGGAGGGGGGAGGGGAGGGGTCATGGGAAGCCCCCTACCTTTCCCCCGTTGCGGAAATGTATAGTTTATGAGTAATAAGTTTTTTTTGTAAAATCATAACCTCACTTTTTTATACAGGAATATTGACGCAAAGTTGCTTCTGCAACGGCTTCGGCACTGCGGGAAGTGCAACCCCTTCGCAGCTCGCTTAGGTACTAGCTCACTCAGGTGCCTGCAATTTGCTACAGCGGGCGGGGGCTGCTCTCCCTCCGTGCCTACGGCTTTACAAAAATACTCTAGGGGTAGGGCAGACAAGACTACGTGAAGTCAGTGTGCTAATTCGGTTTTAGAACCGATTCGACCAATCTTATCTATAAAGTCTGGTTGCCCTAAACTCTGCCATGATAGTGGTAAATGAAATAATGTAATGTGAATTGTATTATTTTGTTTCCTGAAATCTGTGTTAAAAAAAACAAATTGACCTATTTGAATTTCGTTATATGAAATTTTTAGTGAAATTTATTTTTATCGTAATTAATTCAAAAGGCATTTCCAAAATCCAAAAACAGTGTAAATGGTTCGAGCTTAACTCTGAAAATCCCCCTAAATTGAAAAAATAATTAAAAAATCTAGTATCGGACATCTACTTCATAATACGAGAACAAATTGACGTATTTGCGTTTCGTTATTACACAATTTTTAGTGAAATTTGTTTTTATCGTTATTCATTCAAAACGCATTTCCTATATCTAAAAACAGTGTAATAATCAAGTGTTCAAAAACTAACAAGCCTCCTAGACTAAAAACATTATCAAAATCAAGTACCGGATGTCTATAGCCAACCCTATTGCTGGCCCTTTGCCGCTTCAGTTTATTGATGATCCGTTGGACTATGCCAGTTACTCTAGTTCTATGGTGCACATGTTCATTCCAATTTCTATCACACAATGAAACTGCGGGCATGGTCCGCTTTATAACTCGCTGAGTAACTTCGCACACGACTAGCAGTGAGGGACCCGCATGTTTTTTATGTAGTAATTATTATATATAATACGACACGGTGACTTTAACTCATCTTATGGATTAAAAGTTAAGTGAGAGTAAGCCATCTTCAGCCCTAAAAAATCAGTTCAGGATTTAAGGTGTGAGCAGACTAGTTAGTGCATCTGCCAAGTGCAAAGATTACAGTAAATCTTCCCAGTTGAGGACACATACTTAAAAGATGATTAGCACTGGTCTGTAAACCGGATACCGAATGGTGGTAATGACACGGACTATATTTTATTTTTATTTAATATGGAATCTTGCACGTCTAAGATATCAAATATTTAGAAGACGTTCCAGAACTTCTCAACTTGTATTGGAGCAAAGTGAGGAACTAATCGATCAATAAATCTCTCATTTTATATTCCCGATCTTTCGGGGACTTTTTAGCAGACATGATCACGGAAGGAGTCAAGTGTTTAACGCCCCAATGTCTTAGTTAACCGCGATTACCTTTAGCTTTTTTGAAGAAAAAAGGTAACAAACGAGCGTGTAGTCGAGACGGGACGAGAACGTCGTAATTTACCCTAATATCGGGTTGGGAGCAATTATTTAATTATTTTTAAATTTCTATCCATACTTTTTTTATCTTCTCACTGTTTTCAAAGATAAACTACGTATTTAATATCACAATCGAGTGAAAAACAAATATCTATCTATATCTTTTATCTATAAATTTTTTTAGTCATATTTCGAAGAGAAAGATGATAAACCAGCACAGGATCGCTGGTCCGTGTGGTCGCCGTGACGCATAAACATTAAACACCTCTAAATCCCCAATGGATCTCAAAATGTAGATGCATTGTCACCTCTGAGGAATAAGATTAAATTAGTCGTTACCAATAAAAAAGGCGGCAGCCAACCCTCTTGCCAAGCATGGCAACTATAGCGAAAACCCCCCCCCCTATGAGGCAGTAACGGTAACGGTCTCTCATATACATATAGGGCAAACAAAACGATCAATTAGAACCCGCGTGAAGGAACATATAGTTGACGAGAAGCACCAAAGTTCCGGAAAGTCTGCAGTTTATGATCATATCCTAGACGGAACCCGCCATTACATCCGATTTAAAGTTAATGTTACAGCCTATATACGTCCCACTCCTGTGCACAGTTCTCCGCTCATTTCTGAGAGTGTTTGAGGGGAAGGAATTGTCCGCCACGCTGTCATAATGCATTTTGGCGAACTTCACATGTCTTTGAAATATTTTTTTTCTTATTTCTCAGACATGCAAGTTTCCTCGCGATGTTTACCTTCACCGCCGATCACGTGGTAAATCAGCACTTAAAATTGCAATTAATAATTTCATTGGTGCCGGCTGGGATTGAATCCGGTATGCTCGCGTACTATGAAATTTACAGCTAGCGCTAACCATCTGAGCTACCACGGCTCCATACATCAGATTTGATAGACCACAAATCTTCGCGAAAGAACATCGATTCCTACCAAGGATGATACGTGAGGCTGTTGAAATTAAACATCGATTGAATTTAACGTCATAGTTTCAATAGAGAAGGAGGCTGGGTACTCCCACCTGCTTTATTGAAAAAATTAAAACTAAGCCGAAGCATACCACTGCCAGACTTCAAGACACAGTAAGTTCATTCTGCGTAGATCGGACCATAAATAATAATTACGTCAGTGACCTCAGTCCCTCGCGACCATGGGTGTTGGAAAGCACCCGAAATGTCGGGAATTAAAATCATTTAAATTAAACGCTACAGAATCCGTAACGGTAGTTTAATCAATGTGTAGTGTTCACGTAAATATAAGAAATCATTAGTTAACGGTTTCACTCAAAAGGGTTTCCGATTTTAATCACTCATTTCAAGATTGCGGATTTAATTTAAGCATACGACTCAACTATTTTTACTTGCATCCTTGAGGGTTTAGGTTGCTATCCGAATCGCTCAAATGGGATATAAATATATATACTAAGAAAATCCGTTTTATGAAATCAGTGGAGTTAGTTATATTCATTCTATGTAGCAGAGCCACACTGCAGACATATTATGGCTATAGCACGAGTGAGTCGGCTCGACCAGCGAAAGACCACGCTATAACAGAATTCATGCATAAATAGTAGTTTCATGCTGCTGTGTTTCGTATGGTAAGTATAGAGAACCGCAGGCTTACGAAAACGAGGCATTCTGTCTTAGTTCTCAGGGGTAACAACGCATCTGCAATTTTATTTAAATCGAAGATAAATGTAGATGTCTATGGATCACAGCATCCACTTATCATCAGGGGGACTGGACGACTGCGTACTCGTTTTTTATCCTTATTCTTAAAAAATATAAAGCTGAGATTTCCTTTTTGTTATTTGTAGGGGCACAGCTGTGTAGATCATGAAACATGGAGAGCCGCGTACGCCTCGCTGTGTTAGTAGTACTACTGCTTCTTAAAATGGCACTAGTAAATTGTCAAGGTAAGTGGCCATATTTCTAGCATATATTTTTAATATTATAACACTATATATAAACTTTTTTCCATGAGGAAATAAAATAATAACTAATTTACAAGGGTTATTCAGTTTATCCACCCTAAGAAATCCAACCTAGGGTGGATACTCGGAAACACGTGTTCATCTTTGAGAGCCAATTACAAATAACAATCAACGTATAAACCACTATTTCAATTTTAATTTACTATGATTTGTTCCCACTTTTTACTGCAAATACAGTTCAACACATACACTGTAATTATTAATAACTGCAAAATTATTTTAAAAAATTATTACATATTGCGTTGCCTTTACCGTCACAGCCTACTAAAGTCCGCGCGTTACGTATGGCATTAAAATCAAATTGAACTTCCTCGTTTTAAATAATGTCTATTATTGTGTAATTTATAAATTCTGCATTATGTCCAGGCAATTACGAACACTAATCTTATTGTTCAGTAGACGTAATTGCGTATCCTGGATAAATTTGTCACTTTAAACGTACATTTGCAATCGTTCTCTAAATTTTTTTGCTACAACAGCGTATCCGTTAGCGAATAACTGGTCATTTTTTGCCAGCAATCCAAAACGTTAGTTTCGTCTTTAACTTGTTTTTAAATTATTTTATGTTTGTAATTCCAACGAATCTGTAATCCTGTTACGTACTGCTTTTGTTTCAGCGTTGACCTTTCGAACAAAAAACAAGCATAATATTTTTATAGGTAATGTCTACTAAACACCCGTTTTTATCATGTTTCTATAAATTACTGTACATAGTTGAAGAAGAAAAAACCGCAAGAAAAGTAATATATATGAATTTTGATTATCCACCCTGTCTGAGATGGATAGATGAACACGCGTTTCCGAGTACCCACCCTAAGGTGATTTTTTTAGGGTAGATGAACGGAATAACCCATTTATAGTACCATTTACTTTCGAAAAAAATCTCTGTTTAGGTGTAACTGTCTTTTAAGATGTGCCTGTATGTTGTAAAAATAAGGAACCTTTAAATTTACATGTTTAATTTTTTTGTTTTTTTGTAGATGTTTGTTTCTACCTTATTTAGATAAAATAATAGTTTTTTGCACACGTTCCACGTTTATTTCACATCTGTCCATCTATTACGGCCCTTAAAAATCCACTGCTGAACCACTAGGCCTCCGCCATAGATTGCCACATATGGGGCTTTTATCACTGTTGGCACACTTCTCAGGCGGATTTACAACCGCAGCGTTTTATTGCGTTGAGATGTTATCAGGAAGATGCTGCTGCCCATCTCCTGTTATCCCCTATTATTCGGTTTCCCTCTGTTTCACGTCATTTGTAACTTAATTTAACAGACACAGTATAATTGCATCGCGACGTCCTTACACTGTATTTCTTATTTCAGAAAGATGTTCGTACATGACCAGCATACCACGAGAACTAAAGCCGGACGATCTACCTGAAATTGATATTGAAGGTAACCAATGATCTTTAACTATTTATCTATAATCTGGCTGAATGTGCTTATACAACATAAATGTATTTAATACTAGCAGCCTGCTCTGGCTTCGTCTGGATCAAAATAATTATGTTGTATCATTATTTTGATTAAAGATAACCAACCATAAACCATTTATATTATCAACTAGCTGTTTCCTGCGACTTCGTCCGCGTGGAATTGATTATGATTACATTTCATGGGTTTTAATTTTTTTGCGTAGCACCCTAATTCTTTTTTAAAAATAAACGTTGCCTAAGTTACTCCTTATAACATCAGTTATTTGCCAGTGAAAGTCCAGCGCAAAATTGGTCCAGCCATTTCGGAGATTAGCCGGAACAAACAGATAGACAGACAGTACAAAACTTTCAAAATTGTGTTTTTGTTATAACTACCACAATAAATGACTTATTCTATTCTATTCTACCGTATATACCTTCATATGCATTTAGTAAAAAGCTATTATTTTGACATTACAAACAGACACTTCAATTTTATTTATTTGTATAGATATGATCCTTTTTGAAAAAGCAAAAACTTTAAATATTTCGAATAAAATATGTAAAGCCTAAATCCTTCCTGGCATTGCTTTCTATCTCTTCGTAAAGTTTCATCACAATTGGTTCAACTATTACGAAAATTAGCCCGGTCAGACAGGAGGACGATTAAAAATTGTTTTTTTTAAATCTTAATAGCATGTTTATAACCGCTTAAGCTTAAGACTAGCTCTTTGAGCTTAGATCTAGCTAGACCTAGAGCATTCGGTCCGCCTACGCTTTTACACTCCACGCGCTCTCGCTACAGTACATCGCTTAAGAAATACGCCCCAATTTTAAAATATTTTCTTTATAAAATCGAATTATAGTCCTTTGAAAAAATTTAATAGATCAAAATATTCATTAATAAATTGCCTATCTATTAGTGTCAATCGCAAAATAAAATAATACTTACTTTATGAGGAGATGCGTGTTATCAATAATTATTTCGCGTTTCTGTGGTTTAGTTTAGGAAGATTCATTAAGTATTTACTCCATTTAAAAAAATTGGAATTGGTTATTATGGAATCAAGATTATATAGAAATTTTAATAGATTTTTTATTAGTTGGTATATCTTTTTAATAACAAGTAGATAGCTCCTAAAAACCTTACAAACAACGGCTAGCGTGGCATTTTGCTCAAACACCTTAATAGAAATCAGTTATTTCAATAATAAATACAGACATTTTAATTTATTTATATGTACGGATTATGGTAGCATAAATATTAATCAATATCAGAAATTCTTCGTGTTTGAGTCATGTTGCAGCGAATTGTGGCCGTAACACGCAAGGATCGGCTCGACTTTAGACAGTCCATGCTCGCAATATCATTACCATTAAAGCCTACAAAAGTCCACTGCTGAACATAGGTAAAAAATTCAAAGGTTAAAATTCAAATCATATCTGGAATGTTTCTCATTCTCAGAAGTATATAGTGAGGAAGAACCAAATGCAGTATTCTATAAATTACATGACTAGTTCTGTTTACTTTATAAATTTTGTTTTCCTGTTTGTACAATACAGTGGATTACACAGGGAATTACAAAGTAAGAGACTACAATGGATTACAAAGCGAATTTTAAAAAAGCTGCGGTAAAAATAGAATCGTGCGGTACAACTATTATAAAATAAGAAATTATATTAACTAAAATAAATATTTCATTTATTTTGAGTTATTAAAAAAACGGAATATC
>DWHP01005554.1:0-11864 GCA_018247895.1 Parnassius honrathi | reverse complement strand
CAGCACTTAAAATTGCAATTAACAATTTCATTGGTGCCGGCGGGTATCGAACCCGGGTTACTCGCGTTCTGTTATATTTACAGCGAGCGTTAACCATCTGAGCTACCACGACTCTTTAACAAAGAAGGCTACCGAAGAATGGTTCACAGCCTGTAATCATAATCGCTCTCTATAGCTAAAACTGTTGTTTTAATTAAAGGGATTTGGCGGTAGAAATAGACAAGATTGGTACATACCCAGACGGACTCCTAGGCTGAAAAACAATCCTTTTCTTTATAGGATACGGGTGACAAACGAGCACACAGTCCACCTGATGGTAAGTGGTTACTGTGTCCCATAGGCATCTACATCTATCCTCGACTACGAATTCAAATGCAGACGCGTTGTCACACGTGAGAACTAAGATGGAATGCCTCGTTCCCAGTTTTCTGCACTTACCATACGAAACACAGCAGCGTTGAACAGCAATTTTACGCTGGTATTCTGTGAGTAGTCCTTCCCCGGTTTAGCTGACTCATTCGTGGAGAATAATAAAAAAATAATAATAATAGAATTGACCTCGTAATATTGTTAATATCTCAGGTATATTGGTTACCTCACGATGTTTTCCTTCACCACCTAGGACGTGGTAAGCGTATAATATTGTAATTAACAATTTGTCCACGGCTCTACAAATTGTTATGGTTAAGGGGCTATAGTAACTCAGCTCAAATTCTAATTTCGCCCCCACTTCCCCGCACGTCGTATGCTAGTACCGACATGTTTGTAATCACTAACAATGTAAGGTCGTTAGATACTTATTTCATTAGGTTTATCATATTTATCACTGTTTCTTGACGAAAACCCAGTCGCATCTTATTTTAGTTACGGTTATTTCCCATTTTAATTTTACGTCGTCCTGTTGCGTAATGTGTATTCTAGACGTAAGCGACACAGCTTTCCCGTTCGAAAGACGAAGCCAGACTAATTGGGCGGCAGGAAACAAGCTTCTAGATGGCGATAGTTTAAGTAATTTCTTTTTACAGTGAAAATAATGGTAATTAAAAAAAGTAAGAAACATAAACTCTGTTTTATAGTTATTTCAGTTAGTATGCAAAGTTTCATGATCTAATTCAAAGTATTTTATGAATACCAGCTGTTTATTGTTCAGTGTAGAGGTAACTTCGGATTTTTTTTCGCTTGAGAAAATTTATGGGATCGTGTTTCCGTCTAACATAGTATTTAACATTAATCCTCAACTTTACCATATATTTATTTTAATATTAATGCTGCAATATTGTCGGCATAACGGAAGATTTTGCTAAGAAGGCAGTATTTTTACTATTTCCCCCTAACGCACGGACTAATCGCTCGCGTTAAATTCCACAGTGTGTGAGCAACCCATGTTCGATCTCCGCAGGTACAAATTAAATTGTTAGTTGCAATTTTAAATGCTGATTTACCACGCGCCCCGTGGTGGAGGAAAACATCGTGAGGAAACTTAGATGTCCGAGAAATAAGAAAAAAATTATATTTCAAAGACATGTGAATTTAGCCAACACGCATTGAGGCATCGCGGTGGACATTGCCGTAAAACCCTCTCAGAAATGAGAGGAAGCCTGTGCCCAGCTGTGGTATATAGGCTGTATAACTTTAACTAACAATTTGTCCTTGTTGGCTTTCTCGTATACCATGAAATTTGAGTCGAACGTGATATAAAGGCTCATGTTAGTTATGAATGAATATTATACATATACAGTTTTTTATATTGTGTAATATTTATACAATTTATTCAACAGTTTTTGGTTTTTAATAAGCCATCGGATAAATGAAGCTGTGGTTTATTACCGTTAGTTTAAACACTCATAATAAAATTATGCAATAAATAGGTATTAAGAACTCCGTACTCGAGTTGATGTTCGAAAACACTCAGATAACGATCGCATCCGCTAACTGTAAGTGTTGCAACATGGTGTATAGTTGTTGAATCGACGCAACGCCCAGAAGCGGCCACAGTTTAATTGCCGTCACGCCAAAAGATCGAAACGCCATGTTTATATCGATTCTATCGCCGCAACTTCAAAACATTAAAACGCCATGTGAATCGAAGGGCGTAGCTGGTATTTGCTGATCAAAAACCGCTATTTCGCTATATCTAGTAATTGACTAGCACCGCTTGGATGCATCCAATTACGAGCTCTAATTCACATGCTTCCTATTCATAATCGTCTTACGGTTTATCGTTCATCAAGAAAATTCTCGAAAATTTGTATAAGTATTTGCTAGAAGATCTAAAAATATAAATATGTGACTAAAATTACTATGTTAATAAATTTACTACGTGATCATAGAAAATACGATTTTATTATCTGGCACGCTGCACATCACTCCTGTAACAATATAAAGAATTTAAAAAATGGGTCTAAACTTACCATGTTAATAAAATTATTAGTTAAAGAGAATATGATATTTATTATCTGGTATTCTTCACACCACTCATCACCATTTAAAAAAATATTATATATCTTCATTTTCACTAGGAGACTGATCTACAGCCGCGCGTGAGAATCGTCTCCAGCCATGCAATTAGGCTATGCAGGGTGCGGAGGGTGCTCAATTACTAACTGTGTACACTGTTTTATTACAATCTTCCATGACTGTGTAAGGAACGCGGTATTTATGTCAGAATAAGTAAAGTACAGATGCACTAAATAGTTTTACTCGAGAGTAATAAGCAGGAAACCAACTAGGTTATTGTAAGTCATCTTATTGTTGGTAATCGCGAGCGATTATCTATTCGTATAAATAGAATTCAAGTAATTATTTGTAATATTAAATAAACTGCCTTATATTGAACTGAAAAGGCTATTTACATGCCAATTAAAACATGAATAACCATTTTTTTTAATTGTCTGTCTGTCTAACCATCGGAATGGCTAAAAGGATTGTAATGAAATTTCACGAACAGATGTCATTGCGAAAAATTTATTATGGTTTGTGATTATAGAGCCGTGTAAACTCAGATGGTTAATGCTTGCTATAAACATAACAGAATGCGAGTAATCCGGGTTCGATCCCCGTCGGCACCAACGAAATTGTTAATAGCAATTTTAATTGCTGATTTACTACGTGCTTAGTGGTGAAGGAAAACATCATGAGGAAACCTGCATGTCTGAGGAATAAGGAAAAAATATTTCGAAGACTAGTTTATTCGATTACTTAAGACAAGTTGCTGCATTATAAATACGCGAAACTTTCTATTCGGAGATTTTCCCTGTGTTTTCAAATTTACGATGTATATAATATAATCCTAAAGCTTTCAAAAGGAATAAACATTAAACAAATATGTATTAAAAAGAGAATACTGTGAAGTCATCTTTGCCGCCGAGAATGGAGAAAAGCTTAACAGCTTTCTTCTTGCAAATCTTTAAGAAAATATATTACATTATTTGTTTATTCGTAAAAACTAATGCATTTTTCTAATATAGCTGCAAAAAACTCATGTGTGAAATATAATTAAATTCTTAAACGCTCCTCATTCCTAAATTTCAATTTATCTTTGTTTACTTGCTTACGCTTGGTCGAAACGATTGTCTCATTGGATATTAATTGGGACATGATACTATAAGGCAGAGCTAAATTTCATAGTAAACAGGCGAACTGAGTACCATTTCGATAGTCTTGATAGCAACATAACAGAAATCGTTGATAACATTTTGAAATGCTGATTTATCACGTACTCAATATGGGAAGAAAATATCAAAAGGAAATTTACACGTCTGACAAATTAAACAAAATGTTTCTTGGAATCCAGGATATGTAGTCGCCAGCTCGTAGCAAAAGCAGAGTAGTAAGCTCTGTTTTTTGATTATTTTGCCTTCTATGTAATGGGAGGAATCTAAGGATCTTCTAGGGAATGTTCATAGATTGTTACTTTGCACTTTAATTTACGGATACAATTATGTATTAATCGATCGATCTAACAAAATCTAATAAAATAATAATTTACACGTGGAATTAATTGACTTGGTTTCATAGCGAAAATAAGACTGCTTCCAAACGAACAAATAGGCAGCTATTTCTTTGAAATAATAATTTTATATGTGGTAGAGCCACGCTGCAGCTGCATTATGGTTGTAGCACGAATGGCTCGGCTCGACCGAGGCAGGAACACGCTCTCACAATATACTAGTGTAACGTAGTGCTTTATGCTGCTGTGTTTCGTATAAAAAGTGCAGAGAACCGGAGGCCATTTTTACTGGAAACGAGACATTCAGTCGTAGTCCTCCGGGATGACAACACATCTGCATTCTGATTCTTAGTAGAAGGTAAATGTGAATGTCTATGGGCCGCAGCATTCACTTACCATCAGGTGGACTGTGTGCTCGTTTGTCACCTTCTATTGAAAAAAATTTAAGAGTTTTAAGCAATTTACTTATATTTATTTAGTAAGTGGGTATATCGCCAGCGCTCGTTCAATCTTTAACGATACTCAAGCTCAATTTAATAAAGAAAAGAGCAATAAATATTTTAGAAAATAAAATTTTGTAAGTTAGAAATTTGCAGAATACAATGTAAATATTGCTTTTATTGTTTTGTTTTATTGTTTACCATTTGCTAGTAGTACTTTTTAGTTAATATTTATCATATCATTTTAGTTAATATTTATCATCTACATTTATGGACTATTGAACAATAAGACGTCTCAAGTTATTTCTTTTCTGTTTTTGTTTGTAGCATGAATCTCGGGTTATGCCGCTTTTGGAACTAATCCTTTCCACTTTTACTGTTTTTGACAGTTCCGTGGCACTGAGAGCCGCGGGCTCGGATCCCGCACGGAACAAGTATTTGTACGGCCTAGAAATAATTGTTCTGGGTCTGGATGCTACTTTCACGAAACGGGAAAATCCTAGTTTAAAAAAAAAGACAAAAAAAACATTCACTGATGATGATCTCTCTTGGTTCGTATCTATCATATAACAATATTGATGACATCGACATAATTTAATGTGAATTATTAATATTTGTATCCATTAGTTAATTTATCTTTATAATTAAAATAACTGATTTATTTTTTGTTTAAAAAATAATTAACTTGGTCATTTTACCAAAATTAGAAATGTATAGTGTGAATAGCAAATCTATGATAAATTCTGTACAACAAGCAGTATCAGTATCGTTTCTAGTGGTAAAGAGCTTTTAAGATCGTGTGGAAAAGGAAGAAGAACTCTCGGAAGTTTCCACAAGGCTTCTCAATGGTGTTTCGACAATAAGTTAGGAGTGGATAAAGATGACTGTATCTGAAGATGACTGTACTATCTAGTCACCTTTTTCCATTCGTAACTTATCGTGTGCCTTTTTTTTAAAACCGAGGGGTTTGGCTTAAAGTCTTTGCCATTAAGACAAAAAACTGTCAAACATAGATATCTAAGATATGGCAAACGTCTTTAGCTATAGCTATAGTTCGGCGCTTACTAAGACTGAGTTCTATATAGATTGTCATCCTTATTTGTATAAATAAACGCCAACCGAACCGGAATGCTACGTCCTGCTAAATGAGAGACGAAGTATTAAATTCAGATCTGCTATAATTTTAATTTATATTGAATAAGCTAAACAACACTAGCGCGTTCATTCCCATCCAACTTTTTGCAGCGTTCAAAGTCTTTTATCGGAACCTGGTAACTATTGTTTCACACACGTGTTAGGAGTGATCTGTAACTGATCTGTTATTTCCAGTTATTGTTCTCATTAATGCGTTCTAAGAAATTCTTGGTATACGTTTTAAATTTTTGAATTTCAGCTTGAATTAGGCGAAGTCAAAAACTGGTTTACGAGTCTGAGCGTTATATGATCGGATTGTCACTATTGACACTGATAATGACATTCTAGTGTACCTTCGATCAATAGTATTTCGTCATAGATGTTTACGTGAATAGACTTCTGCCAGACGTGACCAACTTTAATAAGAAAAATTTGCAATAACCCCTACCGCCTGGCAAGCGGTCTTGAGATCGAAGTGTTAGGCTTCTTATACCTTCAACGTAGCTTTCTGTTAGTGTTTTGGTTTCTGCCAAGCATGGATCGAACCATTTAAAAAGGTCCTATATCTATTAATGGATTGCCAATGTAATACATATCGAAAATTTTGTACTCTTATTTGAAAAACCAAACTTATAAATATAAATGTTTCACCTTGCATTTTAAATAATGATAAGACTAATATTACAGATTTTAAAAATTTATTTGATTACATCCGCGTAGTAAAATAAAATAATGTGTTTTTTTCTATAGAATAAGGGTGATGACAAACGCGCACGCAGTAAGTGGGTGCTGTGGCTCATAGACATCTACATTTATCCACGATTAAGAATCAAAACGCAGATGCGATGTCACCCCTGAGAACTAAGATGAAGTGCCTCGTTTCCAGTAAAAAAGGGTCTGCGGATCTCTACACTTATCATTCGAAACACAGCAGTATTAAGCTGCTATTTTCCGCTGGTATTCTTTGAGATCATGGTCCTCCCCGGTCGAGCTGACCTATTTGTGCTACAACCATAATATAGCTGCAGCTTGGCTCTACCACCTAGTCTGAAAGTCTATCCTACCTAGTCTGAAAAGCACCAGAAATAGCAACACTAGCTGCCCGAATATTTGTACCAGAAGACTAGGTAGGACTAGGACATATCGTTTTATTTTATTACGTGGATATAAGCAAAAAAATTTTAAAGATTTTTATTATAATAGATAACTGTAATAAATAATAACGCCCAATTTCTGTCTGAAACTACTAGGTTTTAGTATAACTCTTCAAAATGTTACTTGTGTAAGTTATAGATTTAACTGTAAATTATATTTAAAATAATCAAAAAATTACGATTATTAAATGTCCATCTATTTATCCTAATTTTCCTTACGACAGTGAAAAGTGAAAAAAAGTTCAAATTTTCTGTTAGAATACACTATTTGCCAAATGCTTGACAGTTCTATTACTGCGGTCTTAGTAATAAAAAAATAAATTTACTTCATTATTTATAAAGGAAAATGAAAAGACTGGCTCTATTAATACAGTGGACCGCCGGTAATCCGACAAATATTTTGCAGGGCAGTGTCGAACTATAGAATTTATCGGATTATAGAGTACTGCCCAAGACCCAAGGATTTTTTTACAAAAGAATAGCTTGTAATCTGACGAATTACAAATCAGGTATAATAAGTTTCTATATGTTATAAATATGTACTACAAGTATGATTTGAACTTAGAAGTACAAATCATACTTCACCATGATTTTTTGGTAAATTAAACAACGTAGAACAAAAAATATGCAATAACTTTACATTAGGAAATAGTTGTGTAGATACAAACAAATGTACAAATGTACTAAAATAATCTAAAATTATAAATCAATCAATTTAAGAGCATTATCAATAAGCAATAACGTTTGTTGCGGAAAATTATGATCTTTCAACCATTTTCGGAATAAAAAATTTCAATCAAAATCAAAACAATACCCTACGACGCGTCGAGCTCAGTAGTAGTGGTGCGTACAAGTTATAACTTGTTCAATCAATCATTAACGAAGATTGTCAAAAAATATTCAATAATAAATAATAGACAGGGGCTGGATTACCGGGGGTCCACTGTACTAAGACCGTACTTTGACTTTGCTCGGACTTTACTTTCGAGCTAAGACAATGTCGGTATTTATAGAGTTAACTTCGAAATCGTAATGAGTATGCGCTTAGCACAGCCTAAGTCAATGAAATCAACGACTAGCAGTTATGTTAACTGATAAGTGATCAAACACACACTCGTTCTTACATAATAGAATTTAGAACGTGCGTGCGACCTAACACGAATGCGACATCCCTATTTTTACATATTACTCAAATATTTGTATTTAATAAAGTAAGATCACAGCTAATATACTTCCCTTTGCTAGAAACAGGCTTTCTTTCATTTCCGTACACATTCCTCAAATTATTTAATTCTCCAGACAAGTGAAAAATCAGCAATGTAATTTGCAATTTTGTGCCGCCGGAAATCGAACTCGGTTTGTTCGATTAAATTTACGCTATATTATATGTATGTATAAAATATAAATGTATATTGATAAGTCTGCACTTTGTCACCCTTAAAGGTTTATAAAATTAGGATTATAAATAAATATCGGATAATACTTATGTATGATTTAATTTATTAATTAAAATTATAATGAAAAGTAAAACTGCGACGTCAAAAACCTCAAAATTAAAATAATTTCTACAATCCACAAACTGTAAAAAGTAATAGTATAAATAAGTAATTTTAGATGTTAGTCTTACTTTTATTATAAGTTTAACTTCTTTACCTTTTTGAGTGGTATATCATAAGTTCAAGATTAAAACTAGAATGTCATTTGAATAGGTACCTACAAATCTTCATCCCCTAATTTTCACACTCAGGGAAGGATTTTTTCCGTTGGTTATCAGATCCTCAAAATTTATAACCGATGCCACCTAGCAGCCTATTGATCCTTTTAGCTGTGTCGGTGTATTGATGCCTAAATAAGTACAATAATCAATAATGTTTAAGGATAAACTCTTAGACGAAATATCGTAACAATTCGAGACAAAGCGTGACAATTTTAAGCATTAATTTCCCTTTGATTTCTATCCATTATTTTTGACGTAAGTCCTTTCACAAGCGCTAAATTATGTAAGAAGACGTCATAGATGATATAATATACCTATATGCAGGCGTCTTGTGAATGAGTCTGATCGCATGTACCGTTGCGTGCGTCATACCAAAGCCCCCGCTCGCCCGGTCGCTGAGCCTACGACCCTGTTCGTCCTTTCGATCTATGGGCATAGAACCTAGTACTGCCGTATACAGAATTGTTAAGATTTATATCAACGTCTTTCAAAATGTATGAGGCAATAAAATTTTCTTATAAGAGATCTACTATAAAATCTTTTTATGATTCCAAATAATTTATTTCACTTCTTAATTTAGATAATAACATTTTGATATTGACTCGATAAAACCCATTGTATTTGCTTCCATTTTGGTATTTATGTCGAAAATATTGTGTTTTTAGCGGACTTCCAAAAATGGAGAGGTTCATAATTCGACTGCTCTTTTCTTGTATGAGTATTACGCGATATATTCGTCAATTCTAAACCGATTGTTGAATATTTATCGTAATTATGTTAATTTCATCTATGAAAAATGCATTGCCGCTTATATATCGTCGCTTTGCAAGCCACAAGTTTTTTTGTAGTTACATTTTTGATTGGGGTGGAATTGACTAACGCTATACCATATACATGACACCGAAAAGGCTCTAACTTATCTGTCAAGTTACTTTTAATCTGTTATTTTATTATTGTAATTTTTTTAAATACATACATAGCACTCATGCAACAAAACGCTCCTGAAGTTTTATTTATAAATCAGATGTGATACATGATATCACAGGTCGCCTGATGTTACGTGGTTACTGCAATCCGTGGACACTTGTAGTCAACTTCAAACGTAGAAGCATAAATACGCATTGTCACTTCTGCGGCATAACATGAAATATCTCTCAGCCTGTAATGATCCATTGGGTACAGTAGACGATACAGTACAATACAATATACAATAGACTCTATGGAATATCTCAGCTTATAAGTATAGAAGATACATCTTAGATCTTCGATAAGAATAGAGCACAACTTTAATCAAGCTAGTGAGACGACCTTTAGAGGTGCAACTTTAGACTTTGCACACACTGATTTTACATAATGACTGCACTGGTCACCGTTGGGTACCAAGAATCGCAAGCAATCGACACCACAGAAGGTTCGTTCACTAGCGTCCGCGCTTCCAATAATGGAAAGAGAACAATCTGAGATAACATCCAGATGTCGCGGAAAGTGTAAATTTGCGGTTAATGGCAACTCTGATTTAACTTGTTGTCAAGTGCAGATGAATTGAGTAGCAGCATGGAATGCTTCTTCCGTCGATATGCGGGAACTTACTATAACATTAACATGAGTAATGTTTCTCTATACCCTTTAGATATGAACACAGCATAGTAAGCACTGCTATTTGCCTGTAGAAATATGCTATATTTTAGAGATTCCGACCTACCCACCTTCTGACATTAAAAAAAGGTCAATTTCTAAATTAAATTTTACGATATATTTTGTTACGCGTGTGACTGCTGTGACAGCTACGATTGACATGGCGTCTAATAAAATATGTGACTCGTCGTAATTGAGCACTAGTTAATCTAGTGTTTTAATCGCAATATATAGTTTTTGTTTGAGTTCCGACGCTTTAATTAAATTAGCGCTGTGACAGCTGATGTCAGCGAAGATAGACGTCAGACAAAAAGTTGGCACAACCGTTCCACGGGCCTTATCCGCCTGATCTGACGACCTCCTTACCCCCTATCAAGCAATATAATTATCAGGATAGCTGTAATTAATCAGCACAGTTATTTCTGACACAAAAGAATAATACGCGAAAACATAACGGTAAGCTTCATCTATACTTAACGATGTAAGCACTCTGTTATCGATATTAAACTATCGAAGAGAAAATGTTTTGAAATACCAAAGGATAGGTACGACGAAGTTGTATCATTGTCTTGTCGTAATAAAAACAAAAGATTGCGGTGTTATTTGTTCCACATCCTGTGGGGAGTACGCATCGTGACTCCCTATTACCTACTACTTCTGATGTAGCATTCTACTTTAATCTGTGTTGTGTGATTGTGTGATGTTATACATTGTCCTATAAAACTAAAACTTGGAGGAGGACAGAGACAAAAACGTAAAGTCATATACTATAACTAATATATTAAAAAAAAAGCAAACAAGAAACACGCTTTATCAATCATTGAGAAAATTTCGAAAATCAACTTAAAACCAGCTTACTGCACTATACAATACTATATTCGACAAAAATATTTACTATAATGTCCCTTTTGACCCTTTATCATTTAATTGACTGATGAAGAACTATCGTATCACAGGGCCATCCATGCAGACAAGGCCGTAGTTTTTTAAGTTACTAGCACTTTTTTATATTACTAGCACATCCTATATTTTTATAGACTAACAAACAATCGAACTATATTGTGTTGACACAAATCGAATTTTCCGTATTTCGATATCAGACTTCTATGTTGTTTGCGATACGAGGTGGTACGTTATGCCCATGGCGAGGGTGGCGCCCACCCCCGCTATATAAATCACTGTCCGAATTGCACACCGCGCTTGTATAAGTTGACAAATAAACCGAATGGTTGGACACGCGCATCTCGAACGACTATTGTTGTATACCCTTCATGAATCTAAAATTAATTATACGAACAAATTCTATAACATGACCTTACGTAATATTTGTCGAAAATATTCGAGCAAATGAAAAAAAAAAGAAAGTTTTGTAACTTTAAGTAATGGTTAATAAAAAAAGAATAGACTTAATCTTTGTGTAAAAATTTTTTAAGACCGTAAAATGTTATGTTGCTTTTTTTACAATTCAAGTGTTAGGCAAATTGTATTGTAATTCCAGTAATTGTATGGTTCAATTTCAAATTAGACCATAATTATGTGGTACTAGCGATCCACCCCGGCTTCGCACGGGTGATTTCTGGATCTGGATTACAGCGCCACCTACCGGGTCCAATTGTGAATCTAAAACATTCAGGGACCCATACAAACGCACACAAAAAGTTACATCAAAATTGTTTGAGCCGTTTTCGAGTTTTAGTGACACTAACGGACAGCAGTTCGTCGCTGAAACCGCAAAGGGCGCGAACCTCAATTTTTTAAAAATTATAGAAGAGCAAGAAAACATTTATTATTCCCCGATTACTAGTAAGAACACAAGAAAGCTAGCTTTTATCATC
>DWHP01005553.1:0-11864 GCA_018247895.1 Parnassius honrathi | reverse complement strand
TGCTGCGCGTGGGAGGACATTTGAAAGGTTCTCAATTGCCGTACGGGGTTCGACACCCGTTACTGCTCCCTAAGGATAACGCCTTTGTTCGGTCATCATCATGTTTAGAGTACCCACGCTGGGTGTAACGCTTTTTCGGCTATTACAGCTGGAGTTTGGATTTGGCTGGCCGACGCACTATTCGGAGTGTCAATTTTTGGAGTGCGTACCTTGTGATAAATTGAAGGCCACCATATCGATGCTGACGATGGGTGACTCACAACCCGACCGCGTCGGAGCCACCCGACCACTCGTTGGAGTCGGAACGGACTTGCTGGCCCCTTCCTCGTCAAGTCCTCAGATCTTCGTAACGCGCGTTAACATAAGGCCTACCTGTGCGTTTCGTGTGCCTCTCCACTACGGTCGTTCACTTAAAACTTGTGAGTGCCCTCAGCACTGAAGCCTTTGTGGCCACGCTGGGCCGCTTTGTATCGCGTCGCAGTTTCCCGGAACTGATCCGGTCGGAATGCGGAACGCATTGTAGGGGCACGGATATATTTTGAAAGAAGTCGTCGAATTTCTGTCCAGCAACAGGACTTAGTTAGGTCCAATAAAGGCATCCAGTGAAAATTCGACTCTCCATCTTGCCTACTCTGGGACGGTATTTTGCAACGTGCCGTCGCGACCCTATCCCGTTTAGCCATTTACTCGCGGACATAAGTCATTATGTCCCGGACTGGGGTTTGTTTGCGCCCGATTGAAAACCGGCTTGAGAGCAGGGGCGTGGGGAGAGGGTCGCCCGCGCCGGCCTCGCTGCAAGCGAGGATATTCAGTCCCTTTTGAGCGTCGCCCGGAGTGAAATGGTACCCGTGTCGGGAAAAATAATATAACAGTTGCTTTGCATTACGACCGCCTTCATATGTTATCGTGGTTGTTCCTATCGGTGATAACGAAACATTCTTGCATTTGGAGTCATTAAAGGAACTTTATGCTGTTATTGACATTGATGTGTATCTTGCGTAGCTTTTGATATAGTAGAAAGTGAATTTGCTTGGTCGATTGAACTCTAAACTTTGTGAATTGAAAGTAGTATGCGTTACTCTTATACTATAGTTTTGTTCTAAGTGACGTTACACTGGAGTTCGGCGCCCGGAAGTTAGGGCATCCTTTGAAGAAGTGCAACGACAGCGGGTTTGTCCGCCTACCTCGGGGAAGTCAGCTCATGCATAATACACCTTCTTACACAGACACACCCACACTACCTTTACATCACGCTGACGTCTCCTGGCGGTCGACCCTACTCCGGAACTAGGTAAGTTGACTTGCTTGCTAGTCATATGTATAAGAATTCTCCATAAGCCATTGGGCTCTCCCCTTGGTTGCCCGTCGAATTGGATTACTATGGGCCCTAACCCAGTCGACCTTCGTCTGGCAACTCAGGGCCGTAACAATAGTAAATATTAACTCAATGAAAGCCATGTAACTTAGATAAGCACTTGTAAATTTCACAGTATATCACCAAATCCTTGTTTAATGAAACTTACTAGGTGGTAGATTTCTAATCAGTCTTGGAGTATAATTAAGTATGTACCACCTTTCACCAATTTCTACCACAAACCAATAAATGTATTTTCAAGCTTTGAAGATGTACCATCTTAGTACATAGAGCAGCCACCCTTTTTAAACTTAGACCCCAGATATCTACGGGCTGTAGAAATGTTAATGTACTTATCACTATTTTTACAAAAAAAAAAACTGAAAAAAATGAAATTTCATTTCTCAGGCACCTTTTTTGTCTTATTTTGATAATGTGTATGACTTAAACATCAAATCTACAAAGTTATAATGCTAGATAATACTACTTATATGTTTCAGTGGGTCTTACCGGTGTCATGAGCTGCGGCGTGGCGAGCGGGCTGGCCAAACTGGAGGTGAAGCTGATACCGCTACCCAGGTCGAAGTCACAGATCTTGACGGGGCACAGGCGATCACGATGCACGCATAGAATGTTCTCGGGCTTAAGGTCGCGATGTGCCACGCCCTTGCCGTGCAGGAAATGAAGGGCGTTAGCGATCTCGCGCACTATTTCAGCCGCCTGCGGCTCGGAGAAGTAGTGATGCTCCTGGATGCGAGATAGGAGCTGGCCGCCGTTGATCTGCAAATGGAATAATTATGTATTTTGGATAACCGATAGAAAAGTTATTTGCTCACAAAATACCAGCGTATATTAAAAAGAAATATAGTGAAAACGCCTGTATATTATTAAGTGGTTTGTGCTGCCTTATAGAACCGGTTCGTCGACGAAAGCAATGAGTGTTCACATCGGTTGCGCTCAATTCCGACTTGTCCCTTGTGAGAATTGCAAATAGGTGCTTACCACTTACACAATAAAGAAGGTACATATATTCAAATATATATTTTTTACCTTTAACAAATTAATTAAATATTTATGTAAAGCAGCGCCTTAGTAGCGAATGTGAGTACCAATACAAACCATTATTGGTTTAATGGTACAAATCAAGCAAATATGGATGAATACTCTTAGATTGATAAATTTAAAAAAAATAACAGCATAACGTTGTCGTGTTTTGTAAGTAGAGTGAAGAGATCTGGAAACCCTTTTTAGAGGTTCATCTCCAGTCGAACCTACTCATGCTGTAGCACCATTTAAGGGAATATACAGACGAACGCAGATAAGTGACTGTTTTATACTGTTTAGTGATAATTGTATAATAATACATAACAATTAAAATGGTAAACATCGACTTTGTTCCCTTGCCTCATTAATCTTGCATTATATATATAACCTTGGCAATTATTTAATAGCAACGCCCCCATATGACATGACTAATGTTTACAGACGCATTTTGTGTTTATGTTTACATCACAATGAGGTAAATGGACGGAATGTTCCCCAAACAAAGCATCATTATCATTAATTAAAAGTGTTAAGTGTGTCGTAAATACGCTTTACTGAATAATCGTAAAAATAGATTGGAAGTGAAATTACAAGGGACACCTTTGTTACCATTATGCTGCTTTCTGTCCAAAAAGTCACATGAAGGTGCTATCATTATTAATTGATTTCAACATTATTAATTGATTTCAACATTATTAATTGATTTCAACATTTAATGGTAGGGAATTAGATGAGGTGATAACTTATCAAACGGCATAATTTATTATGATATAAGATATAAATGTTGTAATGATTTTATTATTTAAATCTAGTTTAACGCAGTGGATTTTTCGCAACAAAACCTGATGTCACTTCGTATAGTAAATAGCACATGTTTCAATTTAAATAAATGATTACTCTTAGGAATACAAAGAACACATTAAATGTTAATATGTAACGTGTCTACTTCTCTATTTAAGGACATCTAAAATTTTGATGGTAAACTTAAGCCAAAAAAAATTATGAGACATTTTTTCCTATTATCTTTTAAAAAATCTTTTCCTACAACCTATATTTTAAGATTGATCATAAGTGTCTAATTAAATATATATTATATTTAAATATTATTACTATATTTTCTTAAGTTTAGTTAGTTTAGTTTCTTAGTTTCTTAAGAAACTTATCCTTCTCCATAACGATCTATAACATAAGATTTTTGCAGGTAATAAAAACAGTTGTAAAAATATTTACCTAGTGCATATATTTTTACAACTCTCTAACTCGGGGAGAAAACAGAGGAATACCTTTATATGGTCTATAGGCCGCCTGGATATCTTGTAAAGAATTGAGATATCACTAAAATACGAGAATAGTATTTCGGATTAGAAATTATAGATTAACAAAATTGATAAGAATGACAAAATGGTTTACAAACTTAACATCAAAGTAGTTTTTTTTGGGTTTATTGTTAGATATGAGTCTCATAACGAGCGCCGGATTAGCTTAAAGGCAAAGTAGGCAACAGACTGCCTTTGTATCCCGAAATTTTAGGAAAAAGATCTTTACGTGATATAGGATCGTTGAATAAGGGAGAGGGGTCCGACACTCGCATTGCCCGAGGGCATAAGGTTTAATGCGAGTCTTCTCGTAACTAGTTTCTGGCGGGTAGTGATCGGGCGAGGTGAACGGGAGTCGAGTGGGGGATTTAAGCGAGAGAGCAGTGCACACGCACATTTTCTTTCTCTCATTCGTTTTGAACAATTTTATGAATTAATATTTTGTTCATTTTATTAAATATTCTACGTTTAAAGTGAATAAAATTGTAAATTCATTTTAAATTTCATGTTTTGTGAATTTTCGGGTGAATAATAACAAATTATGGAAACAAGCCTATAATAAATTTAAATATTTGTAGTAAATAAATATATGTTTACGTATACACATGTATATATCACATATGGAGCTTTATTTCAGTCGTATGGTCATAAGCACACTCGTTTTTTTATAGAATAAGGGTGACCAACGAGCACACAGTCCACCTGATGGTAAATGGATGCTGTGGCCCATAGTCATACGAATCAAAATGAATACCTAGTGTCCAGTAAAAAGGGTCTTCGGCTCAGGCTCTACTCTCACCATACGAAACACAGGAACGTTGAGCACACAGATACTACGTTAGTATTCTGAGAGCTTGATCTAAGTTTCTGCCGACAAATTAAACGAGAATTGTAGATAAAGGATGACTCACCTTTTCAAAGACAAGATAAAACTTGTCGGTGTCCTCAAAAAATTCAATGAGCTGGATTATGTTTGGGTGTCCCTGGCAGTAGTGGAAGGTCTCCACCTCGCGGAACACCCTTGCCCGGGCGTGTCCTGGCACCTTGTCTATTATCTTAACTGCGAACTCGCGCCCCGTGTAGATGTTCACGCACGTTTGTACTGACGCGTACGCGCCTTCACCTAGCACCTCGCCTGTCAGCTTGTACAGGTCTGTCGGATCAAGCAAAACACTTTCGTTAATACTTATCTAACATCTCTATTTCACACTGCGGGCATTGTTAAATAGAAAAACATATTAAACAACTATAATAATAAGAAACAACTAATAATTACATCCTTCAGACCGAATTTTGGCTACGGTGGCCCATCTCAACGACTATAGAAATCAGCGTAGGACAGGATTACAGTGCCCGAGTATATGCGTAGAAACAAATGCACTTTCAATTTCCTCACTCTCAGTGTGATGGGACGGTTATCCAACGCGACCCATGAGAGATCAGACGCAGGACCAACGGCTTTACGTACTTTCCGAGGCACGAGGGTGAAACACTACCAACTTCCTGACTCCGGGCTGCTACTGATAACCCGAACCGGTATTCGAACCCGAACCTCGGGAATTCGGACCTCATGATCAGCACCCACTAGACCAACGAGGCAACCAAATAATTACAGTATCCAATATCTTGGTAAGACTACCACCGCTATTTCAATCGCTTAACTGATAAACGGACATATGATAATTAAGGCAAAGCAAGCACTATCAAATGGGAACAGTACATTTTTAAAACTAGGCTAAAACAATAACAAAATAGTAAAATCAATTTTCAAGTACTATGATATACATTAAAAACTGATTAGTAACATAATATTAGAAATATTTGTTTCAATTGTTCAGAGTACATACAAAATTCGGGTGAAGTTAGTGTCGACTCCTATACAATGAGAGTAGGTCTGTTTGGGTATACCCCTAACAAATCGATACGTCACCGAAAAGCTTCGCACCCTAATTTTCACGATACAACTTATACGTATGGTTCGGAGGGTTCCAAAGCTCATTCTACTTCATAGAAATAGGAAGGTTCGTGAAGTACACCGATAACGGGCTATTAGCACAGTACAAAATTACATTACGCGTGAAGAATTACTACATAAATTTTCATTGTTTATATGTGGTAAAATTAAAAAAATTGTACAACAGACTTCAATAAACAAACAATATAAGGACACCATCAATGTAGTCGAAGTCAGTTAAATATACGCATTATTAAAGATAACTCAAAAACTACCGGTCAGATCTTGAATAAATTTATATGAGAACACACGAGAGACACCAGGTTGAAATCTAGCCAAATAAAAAATGAATCATCAAAATCGGTTCACCTAGAAAGTTACTGAGGTAGCACCCAAAAAATAAATAAATACTGCCGAATTGAGTACCTCCTCCTTTTTTGAAGTCGGTTAAAAAGCTGTTAACTCAGAATCAAGAACCAAAGACATCTAGTGTTTTTCACTTTATAACGAGTTTTCAAGAATAAATTTTAATGACGGGGGGTACGTATTTTTAAGTCGTACTCTTCTCAATTATAAGCTTATATTTATATTAGGCTCCATATTAACGGATTTATTTACTCATGAAGATCGACGTCACGTGAAGTTGCTTTCTATTTGTCGTTACTGAATGACAATAGAAAAAACATACTATATAGATATAACGTATACGATTGTAAATTAGGCCGTAAATCGTTAGTAGTTTGTTCTGGCTGTATTCAACAAATTTTTATTGTTATGAATATCAATAGACGAGACAACGCGAGAACGTTACGTACAGTGACTAATTCGACGTTCGAATGTAAATCCGCCCCAAAGGAATACTCTGGAAGCCGTAGTGCGTGTGTTTTTTAAGAATTCATTGTCAGAACTAATTGGCTTATGTAATGCTTTACTGGTGGACAGTCACTTGTTATACGTTGATGCGTTTTACTTTGTAATTATTTGTAAGTACGCTTTCATAATAAATTACATTAGTTGTAATGTGTAGCTAGCAGCAACCATCGATGGTTACGATTAAGACAGTCCATTCATGGTATTGAGTAAATATAAATAAATAAAAAAATAATATATAATGAAGACATTTTATGAGAACTAAGAAGAAATGTGATTGGTTCAAACAGAAGGAAAAATCTTTTCGTATTTTATATACGGCATAAACGATGAATGTAATGAATAACCATGAAAAAAAGGTAGATTTTTTAAAATCACCTTCATCGGTTTTCAGACCTATTTTATTTTATTTGATGACATTCTATATAATTTGAAGTAAGAAGGTGCTCGTGATGAGATTTCTGCGAAATTCGGTGAAGATTTCCCGCAATTGCCAATCTCGATAAGGGGATCAGTGATGACAGCAGTAACGGACGCAATTCTTTATTACTCAGATTTTAGTTACACGACGCAGGTTTACAAAGACTGACTATAGAGTATAATATCTGGTGGCTGAACTTAGATATGCCATAACATAATCTTAGAAGTGGAAACTTTCTTTACGGGGAAACATTTACATCTCTGTTTTCCTCACCTCAACCTATCTGATTGGAAATTCAATTCTATACAAAATACAAACACATAAAACTGGTTCACCTGCACTAAACATATTTTGTAAATATATTTCACACCATTCGAGAAATAAGTTATAATGAATATTATATTTAAAGCATAATAAACTATGACTAATAAGGCCCGTCTGTTTAGATACGGTCGAGCTTAGAATTAGGGGACCGGTAGCGTTTAAACGTGGGCGTTACGAATGACATACATATTCTTATATATGCAGAGAATACTTTTGCTTTAAAGTAAGCCTCGTTTTAGACTGTTTGTACAAAAAAAATTAAATAGAAAGTTTCGTTGCGTTATAGATTGAACAAAATCAGAGTGAGAAAGCAAACATGTTATAAATAAAATCCCTTCTTAACTTTATCTAACGATAATCAGCCACTCACTATTGTGTTTCCAATTGAAGTACAATCATTTAATTACAGGCTATGAAGAATTACATATTAGTTCTCTGCGTGTTTCTATCTAGGCACAACTCTCTTGCCTATTTCTGGCTGTACTGCTAAGTTCCGGTCCAAAGATATAGATAGATAGTACAATAAGACGTTGTGAGGCACTCCATCTCAGTCCAGAAAGGTGAAAACGCACCGCAGACTATTTGAAGTTAGTAGCACGTGTGTATGGACTGCAGTATCCACTTACCATCAAGTGCATTGTTAAATAGCTTGTCTTTCTAATTTTATAGAAAAATAGGAGTAGCCTGCAGCTGGACCACTAACGCCGAGTTTCTATATTCAAAAACGCTTGAAGGTTTTCTTTTATAGAATACTCGTTTAACTAATTACGAATCGTTTAGTATTTAATGCATGTTTTATCCTAAGTAGCTGATTGCACGCACTTATAATAATAATACTGCTGTAAGTTTTTCATCTCCCCACCTTGCGTGCTGCCTTCCTCGTCTTCTTTTGCTGTCCCTTGGATACCATTCTGTTACTCTCCTGCTCCACTTTCCCACTTTGTCACGCATCATATGTCCTAACCATATCCTTTTCTGTTGATCGATTCGTTTGAGTATGTCGGTAAGTTTGGTTAACAAAAATTATCGAGTGCACGCACTTAGTATGTAATAAAACGGATCGGTAAGGAGAACGTAACGATTCTTGAATATAGAGATCGAACATAATAGTGAGTGTACGGCCCGAAAGTTTCACGTACGTACGTACGTACCTTGGAAGCACGAGGTGACGACGGAGCTGCCGGAGCGTTTCTTCCTACGGCGCTTCCTGCGCGCCTCTTCCTTGCGTCGCTGCATTTCCTCGCTGTCTGCGATCGCGACCGGCGCGGACGGCTCTGCGCACCGCGCGCCCTCGTCAGACTCGCGCTCGCTGCCAGACTGGCTGCTGCAGCGACCAACACCTATACAACAAGTGGAAACAATCCTTAATTATGTGCTTTTATAATATTGTTATTGTAATGATGTTCTCAGGTTATTTGAGACGTCTGGGACTCCGTGGCGGACCGCTCCGGACTTAAATGCAGAAAGCGGTGCCCCTTACATCGCTCGCATCATTCCTATGTCGTATTTGATGCGACCCAAACAAAACGGATCACAATGGAAATATCTAGACATGGGCCGAATATTCGTTTCATATTCGGTATTTTTACTGAATATTCGGCTAAATGAACGAACATTCGGTAAAGTGGTACTGAAAGTATCCACTTTTCAAGAAATGTACGAATTGAGTAATATGCCATGTCTCATAATTTTACTGTTGAAAGTATATTTTATTTATGGGTTAAATCTACTTCTATAGTTACTCGTTACACTGTAGATTTATTTCCAATTGTAGCAAATAGAAAACTTGATAAAATGTTTTTGGAATCAAACAAAGAAACATTACATTAGTACATTTCACTTTATTTAGATCGTCAGTTTCTCCAAAATAAGTCCAAAAAGTCGATCTGCAACTCATTTTTATCATATAATTATCAATTTTCACTAAGAATAATAAGAAAGAAATACTTTTTTCTCACTAAAATAGTCAAAACATAAGCATGTGCCGGCAATTTGCTCAGTACTAGACTTCGATCAACAATTGTTCAGGTGTGGCGGGGGAATGAGGGGCAGGGTCCGGCGCTAATCCCGCACGCTTTACGGTAACAAGTTTCGACATAAATGGTTAGATACCGAGGTGATCCTGTCGAATTATATTCGGCCCAATATTCGGCTCGGTAAAAGATTTACCGAACATTCGGCCGAATATTCGTATTCGGTGAAATCCATATTCGGCTCATCTCAGAAATATTTCCATAATAATGACATTATAAAATCAATTCTTTCGATTTGGTTTTTTTTTACGTGGTAGAGCCACACTGCAATTATGGTTGTAGCATGAATGGGTCGGCTCGACCGGAGCAGGATCACACTCATACAGCATACCAGCATGAAAAAGCCCGTTGTTTTAGACCCGTTTTACTGGAATCGAGGTATTCCATCTTAGTCATCAAGTGTGACAACGTATCTGCGTTTTGATTCTTAAGCGAGGTTAAATGTAGATGTCTATGAGCCACAGCGTCCACTTACCATCAGGTGGACTGTGTGCTCGTTTGTCACCCCTATCATATAAAAAAAAATTTGGGTATTTTACGGACGACGTAAACGAGATGGTTAATACCGCCAACTATCGGAAGCCATACAACTTATCTGGTACCCCCGTAGAAGCCCCTCACTCGGAGCGAAATGAGGTGATAGATTCTTTATAAAAATCTAACACACAACTAAATATGATCACTGGTTTCATGAAATATACTTAGAGAGTATGTGAAGTCAGATTATTTGAATAGTGCGACTGAACTTCCCTGCTCCAAAACTCTTAGAAATAAGAGGTCACTCAGCTGTGCGACTTTATAAAATGTTCTATAACATTTATCCAAAACGAGTTCCCTAAGCGTTCCAGGTTACCATTGGCAAGCGTAGTTTAAAGGTGTTTACATACAACTGACAGATGAATCAGACGGGAGCGGGCTTCGCTTGGGTCGTCATTTGTGTTAAAAATACTTCTAAATATCTTTTTTATTAACACAACCTGTTTTGGTGAAAACTCACACTTATCGCTACTATCATTTCGGAATGAAATGGAAATGGAACCAGTAATTGGTTTCAATATCATTTTATTATCTAAAGCTTACTTATTATAACAAGATTCGAAAAATTTGGCAAGTCAATCTTTCGGTTTGTTTACAGCTGAATTGTTTTTTTTTAATTTTGCAAACTACTGCGACCTAACACTTGGTTTCGATAATAGAGATAAATGTGAGGAGGGTGAAAATCTATGCTGATAATTTTACAATGAAATTCTATAAAAAATTACTTATGTCGACTTGACTTACATGTCATGCCCGCTTTCACAAAATCTTCCAACATCGTACAATTGAAATTAATAAGGCACATAAGACCAGTTTCGTATATTATCATAACAAATTATTAATTACATTCTCTCTGCAACAAATGTGAAGATATTGTTGTCTTATAAATGGATGACATTTGAATTTCGCCATGGAAACTATTTCACTACACGACAAGATAAACACCCAAAGATTATTATTATGTAATTATAACTCTACACCCAGGTATATATAATGTACTCTGTGCTCTACACCTTAGAGCACAGACCGCTATTACCTTCTACCATAGAATAAATAATAGTACTACGTACTTCTACAGAGAAAATATTTCAAAGAAAACTTAAAGTTCTATTACGTGACTTTTATCATTAAGTTTAAATTTAAATACGCATTTTAAGTCAATATCGCGAAACTTTAATGGAAATGAGGCAGATCATTATGAGCGTGTTAGTTTAAATATTAGTGCAATGCGTGTTTATTTATCCATTGCATATACCGAGCCATTATCCCGTCTCGATAGCTCTCTCTTTGCTTTCCGAGCCAAGTCGAGCTATTGTTTGTTCTCACCGTGTTCAGCATTTGAATTCGTTGGCGTCTTTTTTAAAAGCTGACGTGATAGTCTTCCTAATAGATTTTAGACGTCAAAAACTATTTAAAACAACATGTCGTCACTCTATACTTTTGAAGTTTAGTAGTTATGGATTTTTTTAATGGATATGAGACCAATTAGTAATATGAAAACGCGGATTCTTTTTAAGTATAAGAAACAAAAACTGTATTCATAAATAAAAAAAAATACACGTAACTGCAGTTCAAGAATGTCTTTTGTTTTGAATGCTTATTTATACCTCTAAACTAGGGATGCCTCGATACGCCTTTTTGCCGATACGATACCGATGCTCTTATAAAAATATTAAAAAATGGAGGTAAAATAAGTAAAACAAGTCAAGATATTTTTTATTAATATGAAATTTTTAGAATTACACATAACAAGACAAACTAAATAAAACCGTTTAAAACTATAGAAAGGTTGAGATTAGTTCATAGTTTAAGTAATTAGTATTATTAACCTTGACGAGATTTTTGTTTAAAAAACAAAGTATTCTTAAGTTTTGCGGAAAAAAGTAGAAAGAAGAGATTTCTCAAATCTGTTTGAATAAGACCTGCGGTGGAAAATAGTCTCTCAGACGCGACAGAACTCATTTGGAAACTAGAGTACTTCTGTGCCATTTTTTTTCAAGTTTGGCTATAA
>DWHP01005552.1:0-11864 GCA_018247895.1 Parnassius honrathi | reverse complement strand
AATTTGATTAAAATCGGTTAAGTAGTTTAGGAGTCCATCGCGGACAAACAACGTGACACGTAATTAATATATATTAAGATAATGATTGTATACGAAAGAATCGAGAAAAGAGGTAAGTAGGATCTAAGATACCTATATAGAATCAAATAACTGTAATACTCAACACACACGGTCGGTTAAACTGGTCAATTGAACTGACGTACTGATCTGGTCAGCTGATCGGTTTAACTGGCTGCGTGTGTCGGCCATTAGGTGCATTGGGTGTTTTTTTGTTACCCTTACAAATATAAGAAAAAAAGAAATAAAATCCATAATATATCAATATAGACAAATAATTATTTAGTTCAAAGCATACTCCTAAAGTACACACGCACTCATACATCTGTTTAAACACGAGTGCTGTTAATGTACCTACGTACAATAGATGCAAATGCACTCAATTTTATTTTGTTGTTTGTTAAACCTTTACTTCATTTATTATAAAATTAGAAAAATTGGCTCGTAGAAACAGCAGTGAAAACCATTTTAATTCGAACTAAAGTTAATAATTTATTTAAAAATGGTTTCATTAAATTTAAACATAGCTTTGATAAATATACTACTATAATATTTGTACCTATTCCTAAATTACCCTAGATCGTTAAAAAGCAAGGCGTAACATTCACAATTGGATAACAATCATAAATTATTGATAGCAACATCATAAACCTGTAAAATTAGCAAGTGATAATATGAAAATTTTTTTACGACCGACATCAATATAAATAAAATGAGAACATCATCTAGTCAATTATACACGCATTATTAAGGATAACTCAAAAACTACTAGTCATATCTTGATCAAATAAAAAAAAATCATCAAAATTCGTTCACCCAGAATAAAGTTCATACAGTCGAATTGAGTACCTCCTTCTTTATGAAGTCGTTTAAAAATTACCCTGACGTCACAGCTTTTCATGAGACCGTATTTCAGAGCGAGCTCCCGGTGTAGAATCCTGGCTACTAGGTTGTGCCTGTGCGAGTACTCAGAGTTAGAAAGCGCCGAACAACCGGAGATGATACGCCTAAGTGACTCACCGGGATGGCGACAAGCTCGACAGATGTCGACGGTGCCATCCGTAAGGATGAAATAGTATACTATTTTATTATTACGGTTATTGTAATAAGATACGAATATAAATGATAAACACAAGTTAGACACCAAAGGATCTTTTGCTACGCCGCAGTGAGGCGCTTTATTTTAAAATGTCAAATTCTACGAGTGAACACCGTACGCGACGACCACTGATGTTGGTGCGATACAACGGCGACCGTATCTAAGCGAACAGACCATACTACTATCCAATAGTATGTAAAAATATATAATTGTTAAAACATTTGAACCATTTTTCTCATTAAAAATTTATATTGTTTAATTTTTTTTAGCAAATTTTGCTTGGAGTTTTAATGAAGGATATTTTTTGAACTAAAATATAATTCGATTTTACCATAATTAATGTTCTTTTTTAATTTTTTACAAGACTGTAGATACATCCCAAAGGAGTTGATATAATAAATTAACAAAGCTATTTGAATATCGCAAAATCTTTGACTCGCATTTATTAATATTTTATTTCAATCCGCCGCTTACGTTCTACTACAGAATTTGAATAATAAACAAACAGGAGGCATTTACAAAATTAAATTAAAGTTCTTTCTAAGTAATTAATACATCGATTATATTTCTAAATCAGTTCAAAGTTGCAGACAGAATAATAGTGGTTTGTTTTTAATTAAGATGCATATCGCATCTATTTTGATTCATAATTGATGGCATTTTCTTGTATAATATATTTGATATAAAATAATAAAAAAAGTAAAGTAAAGTAAAGTTACAGCCTGTATACGTCCCACTGCTGAGCACAGGCCTCCCCTCATTTCTGAGAGGGTTTTAGGGCAAGGAAAATAATATAGTGTTACTTCATATTAGTGTGTATTCATATATATTTATTTAGTCATTAAGAAAAGCAGAAAACCATTGTTAAGAATATTTTAACAAATTATATTATAAACATTATTATATCGCGATTGCTTTATACGCTAAGTTTCTCATTACTTTTATCAGTAATATCGCAAATCATCACGATGACTCCAACGAGAAGCCATTATATAAATTAACTCGAACGAGGCTGAAAATTACATTAGTAAAACCCCCATACAATTTGAATCCCTACCTTAAATCACCCTCTACTAACTGTTACGTATCTAGTGAAATCGTTATGTATATAATAGATAAGAAGACTGAGAAAGACCACAATCTCATGGTTCTTAGACTGTGGAAAGGCTATGAAATTTAATTATGATATTAATCTAAAAATTTAAGCTAGCAATTAGGTACGTTTAGATAAAAATCCATTTAAGAAATAGTGATGGACTTGTTACAATCCAAAAGTTCAAGCTATAATTTAATTCGAAAATTTCGAATTTAATTCGAAATTCATCCAGTACTTACATACAGCTCGGGTCTCTGAGAGCTTAGAGCAAGAAAATCCATTCCAAGCACACAACTGCAAGACTTCAAGATACTATAAGTTTATAGTGCGTAGATCGGAGTAAAAATTAATAATTTGAATCTGGAGGTAGCTGTTGCTAACTATGATATTTGGACGTCGAATACATCAGTGCCCCATGTGATCGCGGGTGCTGTTAAGTGCTCGAAACGTACTCGCGAAACTCGAAACGGAATATAAAATAAGTTCATACACGCGCTATAAATCCGTAAAAACTGGTTTTATTTAAATGTATAATGTTCGCGTAAACATAAGAAATCGTTATGTAAACTGTATTTTTACTGAATATTAGCGGTGAAAATAGGCTAAAAATCTTCTACCTCGTAGTCTTCGAATTATTTTTTATTTCTCAGACATGCAGGTTTCCTCGCGATGTTTTTCTTTACCACTATTCACGTGGCAAATAAGTACTTACAATTGCAATAACAAATTTTAATGTTGGCGTCAAAATCGAACCCAGGTCACTCGCGTACCGTTTACTTTACGCCGAGCGGTTAGCTCCTAAGTTATCAAGGGTATTTGGACAAGGGATAATTTTTAAAATCAAAGATAGAGCACTTAATACATTTCTTGACACGTTGTTTAATATATAATACTGCGTGGTGGTGGCGTAAATTTTAACATTACATTTAATCTCGTGGATGTCGTAATAGAGTATAGGTAAGAGAGTATATATAGCCAGACAGACCTCTTGACCTCTAACGAATGAGCGATATCTCATCTCGTATATTACAGATGTCAATATCCAAACGGGAGACAGGAAGCAACGTCAGAGTTGCGAGTCAACTGTTACTTTGATTGCTTTTCCGGTCGTCTATGGTAGCGGTTATGACAGTTTAAGAGAACTTGTCAAACAAACTTACAATTCACCTGATTTTATGCGGGCAGCCCACGAAGACCTGCAACCAACTTTAAATAAATAAGTTCAAATTCTTCAAAAAAAGAAATATGCATGTGTCGTCATCTCCGAGAACAAAGATGGAATTTCTCGCAACCTTATCTATACGGGCTCTTTAAACCCTATAGTCTCTTTTACACCGGGAGAGATCCCTGTTCAGTAGTGTGCCATTACGGGGTAAAAAACGAAGATAAAATTCGTATTATCCTTGGAAATTAGTCGCAGATTTGCGAGAAGAATGCATTAATTTTTTTTTTGTAGGAGAGGATGATAAACTAGCACACAGTCCACCTGATGGTGGTTGTTGTAGCCCATAGACACCTACATGTATCCACAATTATGAATCAAAATGCAGATGAGTTGTCACCCTAGAGAATTAAGATGGAACGCCTCATTTCCAGTAATAAAGTCTCCGGTTCTCTACACTCACCATACTAAACACAGCAGCATTAAGCTACTATTTTACGCTATGAGCGTGGTCCTACTCGGGTCGAGCCGACCCATTCACTCTACAACTATACTACTAATATAACTGCGGCATGGCTTTACTACTATTAATTTCGCACAAGAAGAATTTGTTTTAAACTTGCTATTTAACTAAAACTTGTAATAATAATAATAATCATCATCATCATTACAGCCCTTCACAAGTCCACTGCTGAACATAGGCCTCCCCCAAGGTATGCCACAAAGCACGGTCCTGAGCCACCTGCATATAATAATAATAATATTTTAATATTTTTAATCTTCTAATCTTCGTATTCTTCTAGATTATTCTGGCAGTTACAGTAAAGGTTGATCAATTTTCTTAGACTAAGGTAAAGAAAAATGTATGAACCTCGATCATGTCCTGTTTATTTTCTGATATTTCACACATCAGCAAGACGCCGCCATAATTTCGTTACGAAAATTTAATCCTAAGACGGTCTAACCACAGAAATGTGGTCCGTAAGCACCAACTCTAACGAACTGCCGCCGCGCTGAGATTTTGAACGTCACCATTCATCATTTGTAATTTAAGCCTCACAACATCTATATACCTTTGTTACGCCTCCGTTTACTGCAGCAATAAATTTACTGATTACTAAACAATAACTTAGCATTACGTCCTAGATTAGACTTAATTAGCTAAATAATAACAATGAAACTAAATTCTGCATAGTCTTAGCAACCCGTGAGATACAACTGTTTTTATTGCTAAATTAATACAAAAAATAAAGTTTATTTTATTTTATTTTCTATAGAAATTCAATAATTATTACAACCCTTCTTAAGTTCGCTGCTATTGAACCCCCTCCCCCTCCAAAGAATCCATCGGTCCCCCCCCCCCGCTCATGCCACGAATCCTTCTAGTCCATCAGTTGTAGGTTCTTAGAAGTTTGTAGCGTACGCATTACCCCTTCGCTTACTGATCAGCGTATACAAAAAAAAAACTTTTAATTTAAAGTGTTAAGTAAAGCAGCGGGGATGGGAGATATGATAAGGATATAGAATGACGCGTGAACGCAGGAAATAAAGTAAATGGGGCTCTCTATTGTGAAAAGTCAGAATATGTCAGGTGTGGCAGAAGAAGCACGAGAATGGAATAAAAAATAGAATAGAAAGTCTGTATTCTCAGCCTACCCCTTTGGGTGACAGGCGTGAGTGTTTATGTTATGTTGTGTTAAAATATTATTGTGTATATAATCAATTTAATTGTACGTTTTTATTAGGCTTATGTCTTGTGACGTATTGAAAGTGTTTTTTTCACTTAGTCACTACTAAATTAAAGAAATCTTTAATTTAGTAGTGACTAAATTAAAGATTACTTGATTCTCTTATTTTTTGTAACAAAAATCACGTATCATAGCAATTTTTAAACTTTTCACTAGTTAAATTGTATCTATCCTTGTTAAGAGATACATCTCTTGCCACGTTGTTACATCAATAATGACATTGGCTTGGCCTCATGTAAATGCGGTTTAGGGCTTTTTATTTTATTTTAAACCAAGACAAAGTTAAAAAGTTAAAAGTTTTTATTTTTGTTGGGTTAGATTAGATTAGGTTTACTGTTGACAACAAGGTCACGTTACCCGTTCACATTAAATTTGCTATATTTTTAATTTTTAATGATCACATTTACATTGAAACAAGTTATTGTAAGTAAAGTCCTGTTTGCAAAGGTGCGTGCATGGAAACACGAAAGAACTTAGCATTTATTTCAGAACATAGTATTTATACTGTTATTACCAAGGTTTCAAATTTGTGTGATATACTAAAAATCCAGTGTACTGACCAGTTATTGAAACGGTAGATTAAACTTCTCCGCCGCGACGGAGACTTTTATTTTGTTTTTGCTACATGAAAAGGCTTCATTACACTTGTTTTTCCGGCAAACTTGATTGACTTTTCCCTCTCGTCGAACATGCTTTACATTCAACGCGTTAGATATTGCTTCCTAATGCAGAAAGCGAAAAACAAAACGCCTCATCATTTGATGTAGTAAATTACTTTCTTATGTTATTAGGATATTTCAAACAAAGGTGATAAGCGTGCACGCAGTGCGTCAGGGTGTAGCGGCCCTTAGACATTTCCATCTATATCAGATTATTAGTCAAAATGCAGATGCGTTGACACCCCTGAGAACTAAGATAGAATGGTTCGTTACAACAAAGGTGCCCCGTTCTCTAAACTCACCATACGAATCACAGCATTATACTGGTGTTTCACGTTAGCATTCCGTAAAGCGGGATTCTATCAAGTTGAACTGCAACCTCAAAATTCATGTAGTATCATATCATTATTTTCTTCTTCATCATCACTCCGTAAAAGTACATCGATGGACGAGGACTTCTCCAGTTGTAGGGAGATTATACAGCCGAATTGATGATCGCAATACCAGAAGTCTGCACCCTTAACGCTGGTCTCCGTCGTCGGTGCGTGTATTTGTGATGGTACGTGTGCAAACGAGATGGCTATACTGTCATCTATCAGAAGCTGGAATTTCCCGTGGCTGCCTGCTACGACACTTTTACCTTCTCGCCGTGTACTGGCAGCGTAAGGGAGTCCACTATCCCGTATCATCCCATGCGTGTCGTAAGAGGCGGCGGAGGGAAACTGAAATAGAACAGAAATATGAAAAAACTGCGGTTGCAAATCCCTCTGCGAAGCGTGGCGACTTTGACTTATGAAGCAGTTTATCGTATATATTTAATTTATCGAGGCCTACTCGTATGTTCCGCAGTGGATTTTTGATAGGCTGTAATGATAATGATGACGATGATGATAATTACGACATCCACGGGATGAAATGGGGTGACAGAATTTCTCACGCCACTGCCACACTAACATTATTATTAAATTATATTTATGTACCGCAGTGGAAGAATATCTACTACCGACGGGATGAAATGAGGTGACGAAACCTCTCACACTCGTACCACACTAACATTATTATTAAATTATATTTATGTACCGCAGTGTAAGAATATCTACTACCGACAGGATGATATAGGGTGACGGAATCTCTTACGCAACTACCACACTAACATTATTATTAAATTATGTTCATGTATCGCAGTGTAAGAATATCTACTACCGACGGGATGATATGGAGTGACGAAATCTCTTACGCCACTACCACACTAACATTATTATTCACTAACATTATTATTAAATTATATTTACGTACCGCAGTGGAAAAATATCTACTACCGACGGGATGATATGGGGTGACGAAAACTTTCACGCCATTACCACACTAACATAATTGTTAAATTATATTAGTGTGGTATTTTTTTCTCAGTGTTTGTCAACAGCGCTGCTGCTAGAACTAGTTGCAGCTAGATATTAATACTTAATAGCGTCAAACTATTATTTCTAGATCATTAATCTAAATAAAAACTCATTCAAAGTGACGTAAACACAACAGAAAAGAAGTGAGAGTGCTATTTTTCATTATAATAAAGTAATATTGCAAATATCATCCTAAAATTTTCGCGGGTATAAACTACGTTCAAGTGTTGAAAGAAGAATTAATTACAAACTTACCGAACATTAATTACGCTTATTGACATTTTTCTAAAAGTGTGAGAGAAAATAAAACTTAAAATTGGAACTTTGTGTATAATTAGTTAGTGATGTGTTAATTGAAATAAAATTGTAAAGACGGTGTTTCTAAATTGATTTCAAATACACTCATTATTTCAACGTACGTTAAAGAAAGTCTTAATGAACAGAGTGTTATTTTGACCATAATGCGTGGTGTTAGATTGGTGTAACGGACTGTTAACACATATGATTGTCGAATGAATCTTAGAAATCCGAGTTCAAAACCAGCGACATCCGTTTATAGCTATTTTTTTATTAGACGTAGTTTTAGTAATTTTTAATGTTGCAGTAATTTTTATTTATTACTTTTAGTCTTAAATTATATCACTGTTTTTGCTGATTTTGTTTGCACGTTTTTTCAATTTTGAACATTAATTTTGTTATATATCTCATTTTTATTTGTTCTTTACCCTTTTTCATATTTGTATCTTTATTATTTTGTATTTCTATGTTGAGTGCAAAACTGTTTTGTTAAATTTCTCAGTTTATTTAGGACATTAAAAACTTCAAACGAAATGGCTACTAAACGAAAAACAACTGCATTATCTTGTGTTAAATGCCAAGAAATAATAGTATAAAAAGTAATGACAAACGAAAGCAAAAAGAAGTGGATATGTTCTTTGTGATTGAGAATAAGGGGAGTAAACGGAAATGTAATTTATGTGACACATCGTTAACTGATATCTCGATGATAAAAAAACTCGAAAAACACACCTTTAAAACATAATAATACGAGTATGGAGAAATCAAGTAAAGTTAACATAACTGTTAGAAATAAATTTGAGAAAAAGATGTTACGGAATAAATCATATTCAGATTCGAATAGCAGTAATATAAACTTAATGTCGAAAACACGCACACAAAACTTAAGAATCAAATGAATCAATTAACTCTGTAACTTGCAAGAGCACATAATGATAACACGCAGTTACACTTATAAAATACAAATTTAAGAAAAAACCCTAGAGTTTTATCGAAAAAAAAAAATGTATACAAGAAATTACTCAACAGCTCAACACTGCGTTACTCTCCAACACTGTGTTATTTCCAAATCCTACAAAAAAGCCTAAAAACAACTCTAACATTAACCAAAACTTAATATTAAAAACAGTTCTTTCCGAAAAAACCAGTTCTGATTTTAATTTCCATGATAAGAATAAATGTTTTTTAGAATCAAAAGAAGAAACTAAAACCATCAAAACTAAAGTCAAAGATAAAAATTAAATTCCTATTGTTAGTGACCTGCAAGCTTCAGGAATGACTCCAGCTTTAATGAAAATTCGGTCAAGGTATAAAAATCACCGTCAGTATAATCAGTCAGTATATCAGAATTTACATATCTTGACACTCCTACGGATATTATTTTATTGCAAAATATGTTAATCCTCATAAAACATTTGCTGAATTTGAAAATTGCAGAATATATTAATCTTTTATAAAATATCGTAGCGAACAGAAGAATATAGGCAGGCGTTCTGTATTGGGACTTTACAGTAGGGGATGCAATTTGGTACCGTAACTACGGCGCGGGAAGGAAATAGTCAGAGGGTAAAATTCAGTGTAAGTTGGGTAATACGGATTATGAAATTTTAGGTATCGACGAAACTGTACACCATAGACACGCAGACCCATTAATACACGCATTTAATGTTGGTTTGAATGACACGCCCACACATAGCGAGAAATGCGGGCGCCATTAATTTACTCCGTTTCTAAATACTATAACCGGGCAGAGTGATAAACCAGGCGAGGTATCGATGCAGTTTACAGGCTCGATGGAGAAGGATCCAGGAGTCCAGCTGGGTACGACAACGCCAGATATTAATAATACCATACAACCGCAAAGTTGTACGCCCGAACTGAAACGCCGCTTTTCCCTTAGAAACAGGATATCCCCAACACGGTTTTCGGAGTTTGATTGATTTTTAGTTATTAAATATTGTTATTTATACACTATTAGTTAATCATTAAACATTGCTATTAATGTTTCATGTTATGTTATGCATTGTACTTCATTGTTACTTAACGTAGATTGTAATGTTATATTACAAGGGTGTATGAGAGACTTGTAATTTTGTTAAACTAAGATGGAAGGTGTAATATGTTTGTAGTAATAGGTAGGTGGCATTTACATATGATAAAGGTATATCAAAAGGTGTAGACGGTTATTCAGGGCGTCCAATGACCTCCATTGCCCAACGTCTATTCACAGACATTGGACAATCGAGTGTTTTGTTTTACAGTAAACAACACAAATTCGATACATTTTAATTGCAATTTAAAGTGTCGGGTTACTACGTTCTCGTCGGTGAAGAAAAACATATAAAGGAAACCCACATATCTGAGAAGTTTCCTAGTTGGGATCGGCGCAGTGAACTCTTTACTGTCTTAAAACTCTCTGCGTTCTGAGCCAAGAAGTGGTACGTAATATATAGACTGCTACTTTTTAATAGGGCTTATTAATAGGGCTGTTATGCAGTTTTTATTTAATTCATATTTTCGTAGATGTTGCTCCTATGTTTCCATTCTAGCGTAAATATTAAGGATAGCAAAGATGAGCAGATCGTAGTTATCATTAAAGCTTATCAAAATTCCACTCAAATTAACATAGGCCTCTCCCATAGATTGCCGAATAGGCTGGATATTTACCGTAGTTGACGCGCTTGACATGCGGGTTGGCAACCGCAGTTTTAATTATTTTGATCTGTTATCAGGGAGATGCTGATGCCCATTTCCTGTTTCAGTTTCCCTCTATCGCGTCTTACTACACGCACGGCATATTAAAGCGTTGCGAATACTCTTTCACCGCCACTACGACTACTACTACTTCTGGAGCGAATATGATGCTGGTCTCATTTATGAATGTAGTTCTTCGCACCTTCACCGTGAATACAACTACATTTATAAAATTTTGAAGTCTACACGTTGTCTAGTCTACATTATACAACATATGTGCATCTGTTATATGGTGCCAATTCATCATCATCATCATTACAGCCCTTCACAAATCCACTGCTGAACATAGGCCTCTCCTAAGGTATGCCACAAAGCACGGTCCCGAGCCAATTAAATGGGATAAAATCAAATTAATTAAATATCGCACATAAAGATTATGCCGTAAATTGACAGAAGAACTTTTCTTGAGTCTTGTTATCGTATTACTTAGAACGCTATTAGATAAATTACTTTTCCTTTTTCGTACTATTATCATTGAATTACTTTATCGTATTATATATCACATGGGCTTATCTTTACTTTTATATGTGTATTTTCCTTTTTTTATACATTCCCCTCTACTTTTATTATTGTTTGCGTCAGCCCTCTATGGAAAGGTTGTATGCAAAAGAGATCACTCTCGGAGTGATAAGACCGTCTGTTGTACATATTATAATACTTCTCGTTGAAGTCTACTTATTTTTCTGTATGTGGTGTACAATAAAGAATATTTTGAATAAGATTATGAAATTCAAAATTATTTTGTCAAAAATTCAACTTGTAACCTGTTAGAATACCATTTAACCTTTATAAGGATACATTTCAAGACATGCCCTATATAAAAATGGTAGGTTAAAATGTTGAAATTAATTAGCTTAGCGCACAATTTTATTTTATTAAATGGGATGATGATGGGATAAGTGGTTACGGAGATTGTGTAACTAACTTAGGGAAGGCGGGGGGCGCTCTTCAAACTAGGTAAGGCACGTCATCTTATTTTATTACACAGATTTGAATTAATTAATTTAACTTCTGTAATCTTTGAAATAATGGGTTTATGAAAAGTAATGCCTGATTCTATTATTTATCTTAAAGTGGTAGGTGTTTACGTACGATATGATAAGGTACAATATTAATGAAATTCTGAAAAACTTATTCTAATCCACGTGTTCTGATTGCATAATATATCTATGGCAAATATCAATCATCTACGTGCTATTGGATATTTTAAATTCACAATTAAACAAAGAATTAAAAAAAAACCCTGTGACAAGCAGACATACACCCGAACCTAATATTCGTAAAAGAACTTAAATAATTATAACTACCTTCTATGTTTTATAACAGTCTCCATGTAACTGTGTGCTGGCGACTAACTAAAAATCGGAAATCACGTGTTACTTTTCTTTAAATGTACTGTATTAAAAGAAAATTTCAAGTTTAAAGTTTATGAACGATGTGGTTCATCGGTCTCCTTTCCAACTGCATAAAGCGAATATTTTTAATAACTGTTTTGAGATGTGGGTGCAAATAATATGTATTCAAATTGTAATGTGATGTGATGCAGGCTTGCACTGATGTTAAAGGTTGAAAATTGAATGTAGAATCAGTTG
>DWHP01005551.1:0-11866 GCA_018247895.1 Parnassius honrathi | reverse complement strand
ACAAAAAATAAAATTTCCCGTCGAAAAGACAGAATTTATCCAAATGATATTTTACTTTGGTATTTTGAAATGATAAAGTTTTGCAGATGGCACACTAAAAACACCTTTATGCGGGCGAATACCGTACAAGAAACACAAACAAGCCTAACACATACATTTATATTTATAACACATTAAAATGATTAATACACCCTAGAGTAGCACTATAGTGAGCGTGCACGATTCAAAATGGCGTATTAGGTAAAAAATAAATAAATAAAAAATCTTTATAAGTAGATATTTGCAACTGGGTCGAAAAATAAAAATTATAAATACGTAATTTAAAGCTGTATCATTCAAAAATAAAGAGGGAAAGTGTATCATTATCGACACAATTCCAAAATCGATTTCAAATAAATTTGCAGCGATGCATGATTGTAATGTAAGGAAACGCACACGCGCACCGATAATTAGAGATGGGCCGAATATGGATTTACCGATACACCAAACATGAATATTCGGCCGAACATTATTCGGCAGGATTACCTCAGTACCTAACCAATTTATGTCGAAACGTGTTACCGTAAAGCGCGCAGAATTAGCGCAGGGCCCTGCCCCTCGCTCCCCGCCCCACCTGAGATGTTATTACATCATCTAATACCTACTGATCAAATTGCTGGCATTCGCTTATGTTTTGAATATTTATGTGAGAAATTAAGTTTTTCGTTGTGTTATTCTTCGCGAAAATTGATAATTATATGATAATAATAAGTGGAAGGAGATTCTACTATTTGGATTTATTTTAAAGAAACTGACGACACATAACGCTATACAAGTAGATTTAACCCATAAATAAAATATATTTTCATCAGTAAAATTATAAAAGACATGGCATTACTCAATTCGTACATTTCAATACAATGGACACTTTGAGTACCACTTTAACAAATGTTCGGTGATTTAACCAAATATTCGGCCGAATACGAAAATTCGGTAAAGCTGCCGAATATGCTGAGTACAGAATAGGAAACGAATATTCGGCCCATCTCCACCGATAATATCAATTAGTATGTATTACATGAAAATATTCTTATATTTAACTATGGTATCTCACTAGCATCGAGCGCTTAGCTCGTTCCGACTATAAAATTATAAATTTATTATAATAGCACATAACGCGTGACGGCGTCGACGCGCACTGAAGCCAACGAAAACATCGATCAGTGCTTAAAATAACAATTATCACTAGCAATAAATTATAATTTTTATTACATTACATTAATTACAAAATTCTAAATACATAACATAAGAACTAACGGTATGCAGCTCCAGGTAATATATTGAGCCTCGTGTTGAATTATGTGAGCAGCAACATTTAAACCCCTGCTGGGCGTATTTTATATTTTCATTGTAATTATGACGACGATTGTTTAATTATTATCTATTTGTAATAAATCAATAAATGCTTCATATATGTATAAATATAATGTCGTCATGTATAATCCCGAGCGGGATTTACTGCTCACACGCACACACGAGCCGCGTTACTTATAGCTAAAAGTAACATATAAGCAGCAAGTAAATATAGCGCGTGACATTAATTATAATAAATTACATCACATCAGTCTATTACAAGTACAAGGCGACTCCCCGCACTCGTGCAGCTGTTCCAAAACTAAATTTTGGCGCCACTTGTGCAAGTGAAGCGTCACCGACACCTGAACGTGGCCGCGCTGCCACTGGCCGCGCTGCCACTGGCCGCGCTGCCACTGGCCCCGCTGCCACAATACGGAATGTTTACGCTAACCTTGATGCTTCTAGCGAGGTAATGCGAAATGTTCGGCCAGAACACGATAAAATATCTTTATAGTGCTTTAATTATAGAGATATTTAACGAAAATGCAAATGTGTAATATTATATTTAGCAAAAGTAGATATTTGGTAATATTACACAACGCGTTATCAAGCCTCCCTTCTTTTATGTAATACTAAAAAAAATTGTATTGCAAACATCCAAAATGTATTTTGCAAATTCACTAAGCCAATAATAATAAATTATATATAATTAGGAAATCTGTATAGTTATTGATGAAAACAACATTTTATTCTATTTGAAAGTATATAACTTACGAAGTCAAATTTAGGCCAATAGTAGCATATGTTGAAAAATTGAATATATTGAATCAGCATCACAGTATTTATATATTATTATTAAAATTTGATTCGCATTCCTAGCGACGAACTTAAAGTGGCTATTTTAAGGGGACGCTTGATTTTTAAAATATAATATCAAACTACCCCACATGTTTATAATATAACATACTCCTTGTAAATATCATAATTGAAGTATTCAGATTATATACCTACGCTTGAATATCTGGAACAGATATTAGTATATATATAAAATATTGGCAGTACTGCTTATTTTCATCACGATTTTATTTTAATTTGTATAATTTTATTACCATTAAATTCCGAAACAGAATAGAGAATTCATTCTAATGATTCTTATGAAAGTACATGAATATAATATTAAAAAATACTTGATATACAATTAGGGATATTATTATTACACTATTAAGACACTAAATTATTTATTATAAAATTTATATATCTTACAATTACCAGCGCACGGGTTTGTAATATTTTTAGCGTTAATTATTTAAATTAATATACCTACACCATTTAGTACCGAAACAGCAGAACATTTGCATGCTGTGTGTTTTAACAATTAATATCAATCTATTTCAGTTTAATAGTTTAGTTTGTACAGTTATGTATTAAGACGGATACATATATAATATTGTTAAGTTCTATTACATACATCGACTTAGAAAACAAATACATGATCCTATATAGTTGTAATATACAAGTTCCATTTAAAGAGTAGTGGTACAATCTATAATATAAGAAATGTAAAATGTTACCAGACCAGAGGTATGGAAGAGGAATGTAGAGAGAATGTGGTGGTGTAATTTGTACAGGTGTCTAAACTGCAGCAATGGATCAGACGACACGCAGCCGGGTGACATCGGATTAGGATAGGGTACGTGGCATGTAATGTGTAGGAGGCGACTCAATACTCAAGTCAGCACACACATATTTCGCAGATCGGCATCCTCGGGCGGCAGGTCTACGCGTACGGGCGAGCGCTCGGTCACGTCGGGCATGTAGCGCTCGTAGCGCAGGCCGCGCCGCTCGTAGAACAGCAGGTAGGCAGCGGCCGGGTCTACGGCGTGCGGGTCCACCTCGCGGCACGAGCTGTCGTTGTAGCACAGCCACGCGCCCGACGGATTGTGCGCGTACGCCACGTAGTGTCCGCCGTGCAGCTGCCCGGAGTGAGACTGTTGGAAGCAATAAATCAATTTATAAACTAAACACCCTTAGCAGAATACCAAATATTTTTGTCAGCAACGCTAAAAAAATTATAAAATGTATGCAGAGCATTTTTAAGCCCAAACGTTATAAATAGAAGACAACATTAGTGTCAGCGATGTAAAGAATCTGAATTGTCTATAGAGCATTTGTACGCCCAAACGTCACAAATATAGAACTACGACCTCAAGAAATTTTTGAAATATCTGCAGGACCATTCTTTCAAATGTCATTGATAAAATTCCCGTGACAGTGAATGATACGATTATGATATTTCTGCTAAAACCCAAAACCGTGTTGGATATTTATGTTGACGTTATTAATTTTTGAAATGCACATACACATATTTAAACATATTAATAAACATAGTGGTATAAATTTTTTTCGGTTTGTACGACCCCACTGCTCTACAACGTGTTAGCTGACTCCACATGTTAAAGATGGTTTTCTTCATCGTGGAGTACGCGATAAATTAATACTTAAAATTACAATTTCAGTGATGTCTTCAAGAAGGGAAACACCAGTTGGTTTGAATACTATACATTTTAAAGGACTTGTCTTTTTATTTTCAGCGACATGCCAGTCAATGTAATATGTAAATGCATATTTTTTTAGCGATGACAATGATTTCTCGTGTCAGCACAGTAGCTAAACGTATGGCTCCGAAGGTCACTTTTTTGTTAAAGTTATGTAAAAATATAATTTTAATATTATGTAAAAATTATAATTTTCAAGACCTAAAAAATATAAAAATCTTACCACAACTGCGCATAATTTGTACTTTAAGTCAAATGGATCTTGATCCTTCTCTAGATAATGTTGATGGTAATCTATCAGATTATCATCAGTAACTGGTGTCGCCATAAGACTTGTCGATTCCAGTCTCGTTCTCCTTGTAACTTCCACAGACTCTTTTCTTTTCTTCTCAGTTTTAGTTATAGGCCTAGAGTTTTCCTTGGGACTGCTGTCTTGGGTTTCATCTTCGTCATCAGACTCCTCACTTTCACTTTCCGATATGCGATCGTCTACGTCGACGAACATTGAGGAGTGCCGTCGCACATTATTGAGCTCTCTATGCCTGAGTATAGTTTCCTGCGGCACGGAGGCCAGATACGGCGTCGGATCGAAATCTTCGAAGGGGAAATTAACAACTTTCTGCGACTTTATCCATTTGTTGTGCACGTATTGGAATCTTTTTAAGTGGATAATCTGAAAATGAACACGTATTACGAATTTTAGATTGGATAGTGACTTGTGCCTGATATGTTTATTTGCAAAACATTTAGTTTTCCTTACGGAAACTTGTTTCATTTTAAGTCGTCATATGAAGTCGAAACGTTTGTTAAACAATTTAAACGATGCATGAAGATAGATCATCATCATCATCATCACTACAGCCCTTCACAAGTCCACTGCTGAACATAGGCCTCCCCCAAAGTATGCCACAAAGCACGGTCCTGAGCCACTTGCATCAATCGACTTCCTGCATATCTTACGAGGTCGTCACTCTATCTAGTGGTGGGTCGCCCTACACATCGCCTACCGGTACGAGGCTGCCACTCGAGAACCTTTCTTCCCAACGGTTGTCGGTTCTTCGAGCTATATAGTCGGCCTATTGCCACTTCAGCTTACTAATCCACTGGCCTGTGTCGGTTACTTTGGTTCTACTGCAGATATGCTCATTTATAAGTTTGTCACGCAGAGAAACCCCGCTCACAGCCTTCTCCATAGCTCGCTGAGCGACCTTCAGTTTCTTTATACGGTCAGCAATGAAGGACCACGTCTCAGTTCCAAAGATCATCGTTGGCAAGACGCACTGGTTGTACAATTTAGTTTTCAGAGAGTTTTTTTTGAGGTATACCTGACGAGAAGATGTGTCGTAATTTCCCGAACGCTATCCAACTGAGTTGAATCCGTCGATTAACCTCTCGGTCGAAGTTGGACTTACCTAGTCAGACTATAGGATGAAGATAGATAGAGCAAATGAATCACTAAATAAGTGGAAAAATCAAAAATCGTATAAAAATAGTTTTTAACTGCATATGCGACAAATAAGATAGAAATGTAAGTTAATTATGTACAATATTTTTATGTTCTTTACACCAAATGATACCTATTATTTGTTTAATTAACCCATAATTACTATATATTTATGTTATATAGGGTTAAATATAATATCTAACTTATTTTATACTAATGGGATTAAATAGAGTAATCAATTACAGGTATTTTTGAAACACTCCCGTAAACGAAGGCGGACTATAGTAGTAAAAATACCATTAACGATGGTACAAAAAGATAATTGATCCCGATGAAAAAAATAATTTTTTTTACAACGTTTAATTAGCTTTATTCATCAGTTTCACTGTTGGTTTTATGTTTAGGTATTTTCATGATTTTTAATGAAATTATCGTTTAATTTAGCTGTACTAACATGATGGAGTGTGAATAGAGCTAATTAAACGTTGTAAAAAAATGATTTTTTTTTCGTCGGGATAGATAATATTTATGTACCATCATTAAAAGTATCCTTCGTACTATCGCCTGTCTTTGTTTTCGGCAGCGTTTCGGAAATACCATGTATAATCCTATTTAAAACAAGAGTAAAATAAGGAGAAATAGAGACAAGTTTACCGATGGCTACTCAAATGTGGACTAACTCTTAATATCCAAATAAATAGACAATGAATATACTAGTGGTGAATGCAGTGTAGTTACCAGATTTTCTATTTTTATTTAAATTGCATTTAAGGTATTTCAAAATAGAAAATAAATCATTAACATTTTAAAATAAACATTTTATAAACAATCATAAAAACTATAACGTAATTATGCTGTTTTCATGCAATTTAAATAAAAATATTTGTTTTTAAAATTTCGAAGTGTTTCTGTTGTTATTGTGTCAAATCATCGAGGTGGGTATAGAGTCAGATATGTGCGTGTGTGTGTGGAAGGTGTGTACATGTGTGGGAGGTGTGTACATGTGTGGGAGGTGTGTACATGTGTGGGGGGTGTGTACATGTGTGGGAGATGTGTACATGTGTGGGAGGTGTGTACATGTGTGGGAGGTGTGTACATGTGTGGGAGGTGTGTACATGTGTGGGAGGTGTGTACATGTGTGAGAGGTTATGCGTGCGTGTGTGTGCGAGGTGTGTACATGTGTGAAAGATGTGTGTTACTGTGTGTACGCACGAGCACGGGCGGCGCACGCCAGATCTGCAGCTTTTTGGTGGCGGGCTGCGCGCTGCGGCAGGCTTCGCAGTGGTAGCGCTGTTCCAGCCGCTCCTGCGACGTGAAGGCGGCCAGGCAGCTGCGCAGGTCCACGGCCCGCGCCGCCGCGCGCCCCACGGCCGCCACCGACGGGTGCTCGTGGCACGCCTGCGTCATCACACCGCGCCATAAACCATACTACTCACATACTCATGCTCCTTCCTCGGAACAAACCACCTATCTTCCTTACAATGCTCAACCAGGCATAGATGTAGTAGCAACATCAGGTGGAATATGACCTTTTTGTCAATTATAACAAGCCTCTAAATTAATTACTATTTTAAGAAAAACATACGATTAAAAAGGCTGTACGGTCTAAAACCTTTGCCTATCTTACAAAGGGTCTCCGGTTTTCTACACTCAACATATAAAACACAGCCTCATCTAGTTCATTCTATAGACAAAGCCATTTTATCAAAAAAAATTAATTGATCCTCAAGGTGGTAGAGCCAAACTGCAGCTATATTATAGTTGGGACAAATGGGTCAGCTCAACCGGGGCAGGACTCACAGAATAACCGTGTAAAATAGCAGCGTAATGCTGCCTGTTTTGTGTGGTGAGTGTAGAGAACCGGAGACCCTTTTTACTGGAATCGAGGCATTCCATGTTAGTCTTCAGAGGTGACAACTCATCCGCGTTTTGATTTTTAATCGAGGATAAATGTAGATGTCTATAGGATACAGCATCCACTTACCATCAGGTGGACTGTGTGCTCGTTTGTCACCCTCATTGTATAAAAAAAGGTACGTACGTACTTAATATACTCTATAGACGCTAGATGGCCTAAAATTAATATAAATCGGTAGTTGAGTTAAGAAAGCGTAAATTATTATAATGGATTGGATATGATAACTTTATGAAAAGTGATAAATTATATTTATTTAATTAATTTCTTAATTTGAACTATTTATTTTAATAGATACAAGTTATATTAACCATCTTTAAAGCACCGCACAAAGAGGAGACTAAAATAATACGAAATACTGTGTTCTATCTCATTCTCCCGCAGGCTAAATCCTATAGATGTAAAAGTTTGTTGTGTTAGTCACTTTTTCGTTTCACCAAGTCAAATCACAACGATTCTTAGAAAGTTTTCACTTCAAAAAATGTAATATATGGAATTTAGTTGGAGAGTTAGTTTCGCGTCTAGTGTGTGCGACTTACCCGCTCCCGTGAGGCCTGGTAGCGCAGATGCAGCGCCGTGGGCTCCCAGTCAATGGCCAGCATGAGGCCGCGCCGGCGAGCGACTCGTAACGCGTTCATGTCCAAATACGACACCTCACCCGGAGCACACTCGCCCTGTTAGTATAAACTATTGTACTACGTGTAATGTTGTCACACAAGTTAGTTATACCAGTTAATCGACTCCAAAAAGTTAGTAATTCCTTCACGGGGCAATGTATACGCTCTTATAACAAACTCCCAGAATATATGCAGGCCTTATCTAACCAAAAATTAAATTTTTTATTAATTTATTTATATCTAAGTGTCGTTTTAATTAAACACTACTACAAATATGTACTGCCCTTAATTGAAACGATGAGATTAACACGCGCAAGCTTGAATGGCACATTGAAATATATTAAACTTAGTAGATTTGGACAGTCTACGGTTCAGTTGACGATATTGTATAGCAACATGAAATGCCGCAAAAGCCTCCGCTCTCGCAGGCTACTTAATTTAAAATACGTCGGTCGGTCTTCGTAAGAGGGTAGATCCTTTATTATATAAGTTTGCTACGAAATATGCCACAAAAAACGCTTTTGGATACGCTCTATACTACGAAAGCTTGTTCGGTCGAGAAGGACATTATTATCACATCTACGGGTATTCATATCGGGGAATGAGGTGATCATTACCATGCTGTTTCTAAATGTTTTCAAAAGAATTGTATGAAATATTATATTGTAAATTCCTTTTTACGTAAAAAAAACGTCCCGTTGGGTTTTTCGGTGGTTCTTCCCAGGTCAGATTTTTCCGAACCAGTGGTAAAGCTTAAATGACTTTCAATAAGCATTCTTGTAATCTATATTAAATAAAAATTATTCTATTCTATGCTATTCTATTCTATGATATCGTAGGCGTTTAAGCAATACTGTTAAACGTGTGCGTCGTACGTAAGATGAACAGTATGCATATGTGAGTGATGTATTTAAGAAGGTAAAAGGAATATAAAGTACAGTAGCAAATAATCCACCATACCATTGACATCTTGTTTTTGTGATCAGACCCTATAAAAAGTGAAGCCTATTACAACAAAAGAGGGTAGAGGAAAACGTCAGTCTGTTATCCGAGCATCGAAGGAAGTATATAGATTAGCAAATTTACACAGTGTTAGACCGGCGTATCGCTGAGGTTTGTTGTTAATTTTACAGCACACATCTGCGTACGGCGGTTGGTGAATGGTCGCACGTTTTATCGCATGACGTAGTCACCAGCTACTTAAGTGGGGAGCAGTTGCGTCAGCGAGTTGTATAAATGGCAGCTGTTATAGCTCACCGCTCACTGAGCGATCAGCCACTGAAATCTATTTGTAACAGAAACTTTTAATGTGTAACACTTTTCCTCTCTCTTTTCCGCAATCTGTGAGAGTGATTGCGTGAAAAGGGATGGAAGTGTGTAACAGGAAGACGAAGAAGTGCGTACTATTTGATTTGAGCAATGAGCGCACGCGGTGATAGTAAAGAGTGCTGATACACTAATTTATATGTGTTTACTATAATTTATTTACTGTTGATAATAATTGCCTGACAAAAGTGCAAATCATTCAAACATTCAAGTGAGTAATAATGAATAATTATTCGTATAAATATTTAAGTATTTAGCTATTATAAATTGTGAGGTAAATTTTTGTAGTTGATAGATCAATATTTTTAAATTTGATTAAAGAAAAGAACAAATACCTAGCTTTTTACAGGATATAATATTAATGTTGCTTATTGGTAAAGTAAAAAATTGACTTTCAATAAGAATTACTTGTAATCTATATTGAATCAATGTGATGATGTGGCATTACATACAGCTGCGGCACTGGTGATGCTAACGCATAAGCATTATGGATTATAATAATCCCTGTGAATGAGGTTTTCGTTACCATGCTATTACTGATTTGTTTTATTTTTTGAATATTTGTGTAACTTTAATTATTACAAATAGTTCTTTAAAAAAAATAAGTCCCACTAGATTTCTTGATAGTTGTTCCCAGAACAGACGTATTCTTCTAACCAGCAGCGGTAGACTAAACATAAGAGTGACTTTCTATACGTATTATTTATAATCCATATGGAATAAGACGAGATATGGAATAAGAAGTTTCTATTCGTATTTGTATAAAAGCTAGCGTATACACACCCCGATGTCAGCAGCGAGGCGCGCGCTGTGCTGGCGGTGCCGGGCGCCTCCACCCTCGCCATCTACGTGTAGGACGGGCTCCGAGTCTGCTGTAAAAACAGACACTTTCAGCTTGCTACCTGTGCCACATCATGAAAACTGTTTCGAAAATTAATACTTTCACCCTCAAACATTGTAGTTTTTCAAGTTCTGATGAGTTTTGCCGACAGTGTTACAGAATTTACTTTTTTTGTCCCTTTTTCCGCCTAGGAGACTCCTTGGGCAGGTAGTACTCTTTCACTTTTTACTGACGTCAAATAGCAGTGCTTATACTGCTGTATTTTGGTTTAAAAGGCACGAAGAGCTGGTATAAGTACAAATTGTGAGTCATTTCCACTTCGCCCTTAGCATTTTTAAGAACGCATTGAGGGTGTTCATGGGCTGCAAAAGCCACTTACTGTTAGGTGGAATGTAAGATCATTTGTCACTTTAGTTTTATTAACAAAAAGTTTTGATTGTAGTGAGAAGTATATGCAGTGAGCAATGTGTTACAATGGCATACGGCAGTGTACAGTTGCATAGTGTGCAGTGGTGTACATTATTGTACAGTGGTGTACAATAGCGTGCAGTGGTGTACATTAGTGTACAGTGGTGTACAATAGTGTCGCGCACAGTGCACGCGCGTGTGCCGCGGTGTACAGTGGTGTGGAGCAGAGCGCAGAGTACCGACCGTGCGCGGGCGCCAGCAGCGGCCGGTCATCGCTGGGCAGCGCGCAGCCGCGGCACAGCGCGCCGCGCTCGGCGGCCAGCGCGATCTGGTTCACCACGCGCCGCTCCACCTCGTGCTTGATGGAGCGCGCGCCGTAGTGCACGTCGTACCTGCGACGCGTTGGCGACTTTACTCATTTTGTTCACGTACTAGCTGTGCTCGCGACTTCGTCCGTTGCATCTATCACAGCCTCATATTGCCACAGTTACCACGCTTACCAGGCGGGGTGGCAACCGAAGTTTTTTATTGGTTTAAACTGTTATCAGGAAGATGCCGCTGTCTCTCTCTTGTTCCGGTTGCTGTCGCATCTTACACGACACTATCCATCTGCCTACCCTATATTGTTCCGTGGGACAATATAGGGTAATGGAAGAGTAAAGAGAGAGAGAGAGTAAAGAGAAAAGTAAATGGAGAGAAATTAATACTAGAATCAGGTGTTACTTTGCGGAAATCCACTACGCGAAAGATGTTAAAAATTAGACCACAGAGTATACTTAACCTGAGGATGCCTCATTTAGAGGCGAAATACGTGTCGTATTATAGACGGTGATGTCTTTCCTATTGTAGTGGTGTTGGGAGCAGTGGTGCTGGGATTAGTAGTGGCAGGTATAATGCATGTAATTGAGGGAGGGCGGGAAGTGTTCTTCAAACTAAACTTGTTTCGTTTTATTCCGCGGATCTTAGCTAGTTAATATTTAACATCTTCAATTTTTTACTTTAATAGGAATTTATTATAAGCATGTTAGAGAAAAAATTATGTTACCCATCAGCCAGTGCTCCGAGCACGCCACCTTCCCAGTGCAATTCCACATCATGTCTACTCTTAGCTTTTTCTGCCCAGTGTTGTAGCTCCATGTTCACTAACGTCAACAACTCCTGACGTGAGAACGGAAGGAAGTAGACAATTTCGTTGATTCGGCCTAAGAACTCATCGCGTCCAAAATGCCTTTTTAAAATAGGCCTCACGACATTATCCTTAAAATGTCTCGACACTTCTAAGGTTTCTTCGTGGTCCTCATTGTCTGCCGCTTCATTTGGTGGACTGGGCGGGTTGTTCTCAACTTTATCTGTAATAAAATGTTATTTATGAGATAGTTCGATTTAACAAGCCCAATGTTGTGTGTGTATATATATATATATATA
>DWHP01005550.1:0-11866 GCA_018247895.1 Parnassius honrathi | reverse complement strand
CACCATACGAAATACAGCAGCATTAAGCTACTATTTCACGCTGGTATTCTGTGAGAGCGTGGTCCCTCCCCGGTCGATTCGACCCATTCGTGCTACAACTATATTTTTAATATAACTGCAGCATGGCTCTACCACGTAAAAAATTATACATATTGTGTGTAAAAATGGTATCCAATTTATTTCAAAGAGAACAGTTACTATTACAGCCTATTACAAATACACTGCTGAATATAGGTCTCTAGTAAGGAACGCCACAAAGCACGACCTTGCATTTCTTACTAGGATGTCATTTAGTCCAGTGGATGCCCGCCCTAAACTTCTCTTACTGGTACGAGGCTACCATTCGAGACTATTTCTTCAATAATAATTGACAACCTTATGACTAACACTTAAGAATGTTGCGTATGTCAGTGGATAGATATAAGAATAAAAGGAGACTTAGGAAAAGATAGATGGGCTGTGCTAGATCTGTTATGCGAAATAAAAGAGTGAGTGAAGAGATTAAGGCGAATAGAGGAAAAAAGAAGAGGAAGAGATGCTACACTCACCGCAAGTAATTAGGAATAAGCTAAGAAAGAAGAAAAAGAAAAAGGTTACTAAACTATGATAAAAATAATGATATAAATCAATATCTCCACTAAGAGGCAATGGATGAAGAACGTCTATGTTAAGTTATAAACCTTTGAAAGGCTAAAGGTAATATGAAAGAATAATATTGACCAAGATCGCTTTTTATTATTGTTTTCCTTTGAATGTGACGCGTAAAGAATTATGATCGGGACTGCCAAGTGTCCGTTCGATTATTAACTTTGGTAAAACGACATCTAATTGTTAAGCCTATTTCGGTAGTGTTTCAATGTTTCATCCTATTTAGTTTAACGATCCACATGTAGCTAGGTTCGATATCGTACTCTATTAAATTTCTGTTTCGAGGATTTTAGTAGTAGCTGGACGGTGGATAGATTTTTTTTAATAAACAATTTGATTTGGATAGTCGTGTGCAAATACAGTTACGAACTTGCATTTATAACAAGTAAATTCGTGTGCTCAAAATATTATAGAACCTAATAACATAAAATAAATTGTAGTAATATTCACCGACAGCATTTAGCGATGTGCATCTGCAGTCTGTATATTATAATAATTATATATTTATGTATATCTTATAATTTTAATGTCATTTTAAAAATAGCTAGAAAGTGACCTACATTATGTTTAGGGACCTCTATCTTGACATGCCTTATTGAGTAATCTTCATATGGGAGTCTCGTAAAACACGCACAAAAGTGGGGAGTTCACCTATAATAGCAGATAGTGAAAATTAAATTATTTTCACTTACTAGTAGTACTGCCGACGTGGACATCGCGTTATTTTTTCTTCCTTGCTACTGTAGATAAACCACGCGTTTATGTGCGCGGGTTTCAAGACGCTTGTATGAAACTTCCGTACTATCGTGAACGGAAAGAAGTAACAACAATTGGAGTGGACGCAGAATCTGCAACAAATGTGTCTAGCTCGTTTCTTCTTTAACTTGCGATATGCTGAAGCCTATGTTGGTGGCCTTGGCTCTCCTAGGATTTCTCATTTGCGAAGTTCCTAAGACAGCTCTTTTATTCGCTGAGAGACTTTGAGCTTTAGAGTAGAGAAGAACGTTACGACCTTTAATGTTCAGGTTTCGTTGTTATGTGTCCTCTCTGCTTATAGAATTCTACCTTAACTTCCTGAACACCTTCAATAATATCACCAATGATAACTGGATATGATATGGCTGCCATTAAACATAACTTTCATCTTGTTAATTCGTATTGAAGAACGACGATTTGCAGCAAATAATGCATAAAGCCATAGATCGATTCCTTGCACTATATCGATCGTCCGCCTTGAGATACGACCATGTCCATAAAAAGTAAAAAAGTAAAGTTACAGCCTATAAACGTCCCACTGCTGGGCATAGGCTTCCCCTCATTTCTGAGAGGGTTTTAGGGCAAGGGGGTATCCGCCGTGCTGCGCCAATGCATGTTGGCGAACTTCACATGTCATAGAAATATTTTTTTTCTCATTCCTCAGACATACAGGTTTCCTCGCGATGTTTTCTTTCACCGCCGAGTACATGGTAAATCAGCACTTAAAATTGCAATTAACAATTTCATTGGTGCCGGCGGGGGTCGAACCCGGGTTACTCGCGTTCTGTTATATTTACAGCGAGTGTTAACCATCTGACCTACCACGGCTCTAAATAAAGTGTCTATATTAAAATCAAGAAGCGGACAAAACGCAAATGTTTGCGCCATACTAAAACTAGAACAGCATAGTCTATAGTCTTCTAAGTGGATAATGTCAATTGGCCCAAGTCATTCCGCATTCCAACCGTGGACGGACTATTAGACATTAATGTAGGAACATTCATTCATTAAGCCGGCTGCGAACGTCTTAAGGAAGAGTACCCATATCTGGGCCGTTCGGATCGTAGGTGAACGCTTCCTCTATACTGTTTCTAAGTTTGTCGCGAAAGTGTTTGTTTAAAAATATATAAGCATTCTTATACAATAAAATAATAAAAACATTTGGCTGCAATTAGTGTTATTACTTCATAATTTCCTCGTTGTATTGATTCTTTGTATTAATTATTTTGCTCTTGAATGATATAATATAGTCTTACTTATTTTGTTATTATTACTTGAATTATTTAGAACGTCAAGTGGTAGTGTAATAATATCCACTGCCCAATATCATCAGAGTGTGGCAAGATAAAATGAAACAGGTGCTAGGCCGCAGTATGTTTCTGATAGGTACCAACTTAAAAGCAAAAAAATACTGCAGTTGCCAACCATGTCACGCCTGTCAAGCGAGGCAACTACTCTGTGAGAATAAACTGATAAGCTCAGACTGACGCAACTGATGAAATTAATGTGGGAGGCCTATGTTCAGCCGTGGACTTTTGATTGGCTATAATGGATGTAGTCTTAAAAGTTACAAAAGCCGTTTCCAGTATACTAAAGTAGATGAATTATTTTTGAAACATACGAAACGGGGCGTAAAATAATTCAAAACCCTACAAATAGTGTTATTTAATGTAATTTGATATTTGAGTAATTTTTTATATCGATTTTTTAATTAAAGTTGGCATTTGACCACAGTGCATCCGTTGTATCAACAACAACACGATTCTGCCGACCTCCACTTTGAACAAAGAATGATTCAAATTTTTATCATATTTGAAAATACCCCGGGGAGTAAGAGAATGGGATTGGGTTAGATATCATGTCAATACACACACGTTTTTTATTTTAGTGACTATTAAAACATTTAAATACAATAGAGAATAGTGATGAACTGATCACACCCGCACTACATATTGAACGAAATTAGTATTTTTACCGATTTTATCGCGTTTATCTAACTTATTTTTATATCATGGTGTTAAGAGTACTTTGCAGCACCGATGGTCGCTGGGGTGTTTAACGTCTTAATATCATACTTAACCACGGCTACCTTCAGCTTATACTTATTAAGGTCCGAGCTACGCAGAAAAAACTTCTAGTAGTACTTGCTTTGCTTAGTAAGGATTTAATTTTACACACCCAGAGTTGAACACCGCAGTCCACTCGTGGCTATGGGTAGCTACAAAGTACTCGAAACATCGGGAGTATAGAAATAAAACGGTTAATTTCAACAATGTTGTTCAATTTCTAGTAACTGACAACGATACAACAACCTTACTAAATTGTATTTATTATTTTCTTAATTTTATGTAATAAAACCTAATATTAGACGTTGGAGACATTGCAATGACACTTTCAATTGCTCTATTAATAAGATCCCGCTAATTGAGTACTGACAATTATGTAGCGTTCTCTGTCGCAAAGCTCTCCCCAGCTTTCTATGTTTTGCTTCATTACGTTATATATATACTTATCATAAAGTAGACTGTGTGCTCGATTGTCACTCTTATGCTATAAAAAATGTATTTTCAATACTGTGATAACCTATTAGAGTCGATTGACTAATATTTCTAGCTTGTGCTTGTTCCTAGTGTTGAAGGTTTGGACATCACTATTTTCATATAAGTGCTTTTTTATGTATGTATGCACTTAAATTTTTTTTAAATATACTGAGAGGACAAAGTTAATATAATATATTTATTTCTTTCATAGAATACTATGATTTCTTTAAATTTTTAATGGCTATAAATTGCATCTCTTCTGAAAAAAGATAGTTTAACGTCAGTTGTCTTGCAGTTACAACACATGCTTCTAGTCTATTTTACAGCATATATTTCAGTACGAAGAACTAGCTAGTTGAAATATGAAAAGTTTGTATATAAAAATGTGAAATGAAATAACTCCATCAACTCTCAGGACCTGGTCATTAAAAATCTACGTATAGTTTAGGCGACAAATTAAATCCAGCACTCTTAATTAGCAATACGGTCGAACATGTCTCGGGTCGCCCTTTCAGTCAATTGAACCACGCCCTTACTGTGAATATCCACAAGAGCAAGACCATATCTTTACAGCTAATTGACCCCTTCGACCTTTATTTCGTCTAATAATGTTATTGTACTGAAACTTACCTTATTGCACCGTATTTTAATTATATACTTTGTTGCGCAAATTCACTGATGGTGAATGTTTTTAAAACCTTTTTCCCGAATTATTACATCATAAACTAACAGCGAGCTTGTCACGTTCCTCTACGTGATTGTTAAAGCATATAAATATCGGTTGTTTGTATATAAAGACATATTTTATCTACGCTATTTGACTTTGAATTCATAATATCATTAAAAACGATTGATCAAATATCATTTTTAAATAATGTTTTTAGAAGGGAGTCAGCTCTTAAGAGAATAAGTAAGGTTTTTTTTGCGCCCGAAGCAATTAAGGGCAACCCTCCGGTAATGGGGGAGGGAGGTGGAGAAAGCTCATAGCATACTACGCAGCCGGCTGCGTCGTTATGTGAAGACTTTTACCCACTAAACTCCACCTTTTTAGGATTGGCTTACCGATCTGACAAGAGATCTTTAAGCCGCAAACGGACGCGACCCCCCTTGGCAGAAAGGGGGGCGCAAAAATAAGGTTTTGGTAGAATACCTGAAGGCATTAAGTATGCCCTTTGTATTCTTTTGTTTTAAGGAATGCCTTAAATAAATAAATAAAATACAATGTAATATTTTCTTGAAATAATACTAGTTTTTACGGATTTTGTCGCGTATACGGGGATCCCCGTAACCATGGGTACTGTAAAGCTCTCGAAACTTCGGGTAATTAAAAAGTTAAATATACGCGACAAAATCTGTAAAAAGTAGTATTATTTCAATGTGTAGTGTTCGCGTAAATATAAGAAATTAATATTTTCTTATAAATTGTTTGCTAATAATGGTGTTTCATTATTGTTTCAGGTATGTGATATTAAACAACGGATTCTTGATACTACTCAAGTTAAATAAGGTAACACAAAGACTCGTTAATCTAAAAATTAAATAGTAACCTATGTAATACTGTCTCTGTTTCCTTTATTTTATTCCTCAATACTAAGTGGCAATATTCCTTTTATGCCTATGATTCCCTCGGGGTATGTATATACCACCCTCTTACTAATTAAATAAAATAGCGCTGCTGTTTTGTCTGATGGGTATAGAGAGCCAGTTTAAATACAAGATATTGACAGCGCATCTGTTGCTTTTTTGTTTTATGTTACTTGCTGTTGCAACTGGTTTTCCATGGAATTCAGTAGTCCCTTACCGTCTGGTGGTTTATAACTTCGTTCGTCCCTTTAATTAAAAAAAGAAATAGTCCGAGGTTTTTTGGAATTGGGAAAATTCCCATAAACTGTCACAATATGCGTTGGCGGGCTTCACATCATGACTTCGAAATCTGAATCATTAATATAAATAAAATAAAAACTTAAAATAAATAAACCAACAGTCTACCTATAAATCAAAAATATTAACAACTGTAACTCAATACTATGCCGCGCTAAGATGCAGTCGAAGGGCCATGCTGCAGCTATATTATGATAATAGCACGATAGGTCGGTTCGACCGGGGAATGACCACGCTCTCGTAGTAGCCCAAGTAACCCGGCGTAGAGCAGCAGCTCAATGCTACTGCGTTTAGTATGATAAGAGTAAAGAACCGGGGACCCAATGGGGATCTTAGTTCTTAAGGTTAACATATAACATCTATCTGCATTTTGATTGTTAATTGAACATAGATATAGATGTCTATGGGCCACATTTATTTACCATCAGGTAGATTGTGTGTTCGTTTGTCACACATATTCTATTTAACGTCAACTGCTGGGCTCGGGCCTCACCCATTGTACGAAGTGCTGGCCGTAATCTTTACGCTCAACAGGCATATTGGCGATCATAGTACACAATGTATCTCACCCTTGAGGTTGCTATCATATAACTGATGGTGTACCACCATGTATCGGCTACGAGATGTTTGTGGACACTTATGACACACTTAAAATGGAGCCATAGATTTTTTACGATGTCCAGAATGCGATTAATAGAAGAATGACAATACTTATTTTCATAATCATTGCCGTCATTGTATAAATAATTCGAAACCAATAATTAATGAACAGGCTTATATTAGCCTTTTTATTAATTATTTTACGTAGTACTATTCTATAATGACTTCTTATGTTTACACGAAATCTAGAAATTGAATAAAACTCATTTGATGGATTTTATCTTATACTTTAACATTTTACTTTGTAATATTTTATGTTTCTTTGTAAGTACACAGATTAGCACACACAGACAGTGGTTAAATAACGTAGTACTACAATACAAAATAGAGCTGAAGACCTTGAATATAGTAGCACTTCTATTCAACCCAAGCGGCGGACATAAAGACGCGCGTCACGCGGGCATTCGATCTAGACGCTGCCTCTAGTCGTCGCGCTCGGGATATTTACGACCAGGCTAATATTATTTATGTGTGTCAAACGGATCTATTTCAGAAATCGGCGCATTGGATGCGCTAGCGCAGCGGCCACGCATTCCCCACCCGCGGTGTATGATTCATCAGTAAAGAAACATTCTTATTAATCTCAGGAAAGTTTTACACGGACGATAATTTGAAGGGCAATTTACTGGTCTGTTTTAAGAAAATATATTTTCCTCAGCATTGATGTAAGAAAATGTAAAATGCTTTTTCTTTCCAATGCTGACGTTACCTGATTTATCCGGCTAAAACTAGGGATTTCAAATTCGCAGTTTCAAATACTTTTTAATATAATAAATATGTAAAACCTTTATTAAAACCTAAATAGACCATAATCGGTACGGTTCAAGCTCTTCTTCGGATGAGGAATCGGTTTTCTTTATAGTGGTCATGAAATACTGGGATAGTTTTAGGTTCCAAATCGACAGAGGAAAGCCTTCGGGGCGTTGCAGCAGTTGTATATATAAATATAATTATACATATATATTATCCGTTCGATCGTAACTTATGACGAAGTAGTTATGATGTATTTTGATTAAAACTGCTTTTACCGATTTTATCGCGTTTAATTTTAAAATATTTTTTAATTCCCGACGTTTTGGGTGCTTTCCAGCACCCAGGTCACGGAGGATTGAGGTGACTGACGTCTCGATGTCAATGTTAACCCGGAGTACCTTCAGCTTTTTAATTATTATTTATGGTCCGATCTATGAAGAATGAACTTACCGTTTATTAAAGTCTTGCAGGATCCTGTGACTAATAAAATTAAAACTAAACCCAAGCATACCACTGCAAGACTTCAAGTAATAACAACAACAACGAATTCTGGTATTAAAGGTCATTTTAAAATTAAACGCGATAAAGTCGACAACAGCAGTTTTAATCAATGTGTAGTGTTTGCGTAAATATCAGTTCGGGTTCTATTATCAGAATTCAGATCGTACCTAAAACTGATAAACTACGTTCTAGGGACTGATTGATGTCAAAAAATTGATAAAAATGTGTCAGATAAAAATTCTTGGGCAATGCGTCTTCTAAACACTCTCTGAGTACATTACAAGCAAGCCCTAATAAATCCATTCCCAGTATTGTATTGAAAAGCCTAATGATGACGATTTCCCTTCTGACTTGTTCAGCTTGTTGTTTTCTCGCTATCTAATCATTACCACAGCCCATTAAAAGTCCAGTACTGAACATAGGCCTCCTCCAAAGAATTCCTTATAGTAGGAATATTTGCCATAATTGCCACGGTTGGCAAGCGGGTTGGCAACCGCAGTTTGTAATTTTTACTCAGCTGCTATCAGGATGATGCTTTTGCCCATCTTCTGATTCAGTTTTTCTCAAGTCATCAGTAAAACATAGTCCTCACTTTAACCATGAGGTCCACGCGTATAATAAATACTAAAACGGGAAAAAACCCCTTGCGTACATAACTATTGCACTACTGTAACTGCAGATGCACCTACGCTTACATCTTTGTAAATGGAGCGCAATGTAACATGGCCGATAGTATTTCACAGATGCCTCGCGTTATTCGCTAATGCGTTGGTAGAGTACCTTGACTCTTGACGTGAAAAATATTGCACTGGCGCGGACGGAAGTTACAATATTTTGTACTATAGTACATAATCTACATTATTATTCATTCATTCATTTAAGCTTATTGAAATTCACTGCTGAACGTATGCTTTTTTATAGGATAGGGTGACGAACGAGCACACGGTCCACCTGATGGTAAGTGGTTGCTGTGCCCCATAGACATGTACATCTATCCTCGATTACGAATCAAAATGCAAGATGCGTTGTCACCCGTAAAGACTTAGATGAAATGCGTCGTTTCCAGTAAAAAGGGTCACCGATTCTCTACATTCACCGTACGAAACACAGCGGCATTTGTTTCGTATCTCTCACTATCTCACTATATGAACACGGCAACATTAAGCTGCTATTTTGCATTGGTTTTCTGTGAGAGCGTGGTCCTCCTCCGGTCGAGCCGACCCATTCGTGCTACAACTGTACTATTAATATAACTGCAGCATGGCTCTACTACTTCCACTGCTGATTGGCTTATTGGGAGGATATTCGTCATAGTTGCTACGCTTGGCTGGTGGGTCGGCAGTCGCAGTGTGATAATATTTTGAGCTGTTATAAATAAAACCCTGATCCCCATCTACTGCATTAGTTTCCATCTGTCGCTTCTTACGACATCTACGGAATGGTATTATAAGGTAGTTGATTTTCTTATGTCTCAGATTATGGCAAATCCTCTAACCAAATCAGCACAAAAGTATTATTAATTTCTGTGTAGCAACAAATTAAAGAGAGAAAAGGCGATGGACCGGTCTACTTTAAACACTTAACAAAGGTCAATTTTTTTGTACGTTAAAATCTTTCTCCCCTTTTAAAGGATCTTTTATGATCTAGTTTTTATCATTATGGTGGCCACCAGTGTGAAGTATTTTCAATGGAATTTTGTAGCGTGCGTCGAAGGGCAACTGCATAGCTCCACAGATGGTCAACAATTTTTCTTGTTTTTATCACAGCAATAAAAAGAGACTCACCACAATTTATTAAACATAATTGTAATGGTTTAAAATTGCTACAAGTTTCGAAAATTATCGCAACACAGGAACTGCTATGTTTGTGTGCGCCCTAGGGATGTTCGATGATCATCGATGTTAAAAATTCAAACATGTGGCTACATCGATGTTAAAACATCGATATTGACACATGTCAAACATCGAAACATAGATGCCAATGAACCCATAATCGATTATTGGAAGGTTATTTTCAAAAGATGACTTAATTCTTTATCAACAGGGAAACAGATTGAAATGTACTTCTTTGCCAAAATTACTATCTCTTATAGCTAAAAAATATTGGAGTATACAACAAACGAACGAGATATTTGTTAACTTCTTCCAATCTTTTTAATAACTGTTTTAAACTAAGTACAGACATTGTTTATTCATTTCTTTTGTTTCACTAATAATGAACCATTAACAATATTTCTATTTTTTATTTAATTATCTAATTCTATCCTATTAAATACATGTGCAAAAAACATCGATGTTGAGCTATTGATACCAACATCGATGTTTCTGCAACATCGATCATCCCTAGTGCGCCCTGACGCGACTCGCGGCAACCTTAAGGCCGTCTTGCAGTACTAAATTTTAACCTTTTAAATTTTTTAAAACTCTGTGAGGCTTAAAAGTTAAAACAACTGTAACATAACTTTACTTACGAATTTTTAATGGAAATGATTTTTTTTTATAAAATAAGGATGACAAATAAACACACAGTCCAGCTAATGGTAAATAGATGCTGTGGCCCAAACACATATACATCTATCAATAATTAAGTACAGATGCGTTGTTACCCCTGAGAAATAAGATAGAATATCTAATTACCAGTAATAAGGATCTCTAATTACTGATGTACTCCTGCCTTTAATTTACGATTAAAACACGTATTAATTCGTTCCTTTTCGGTTGAGTTCGGTTCCTTTGTCCGGGGAAGAAACAGTAAAACTCCCCACAAATCTCCTTTTTTGTCATTTAAAAAAGTAATAATATATTATTTCTTAATCATAAATTAAAAATTACGCGATAAAACAAAAAAAATTTGAAAATTTGAAGCTTACTAATGCGTTGTAAATCCGATCAGACCAGTCCCCACAAGCAGCACCTGTTAACAAGAACGACGCATGTATCAGCCATCGCCATTAAAAAGTGCACGGTGCAGCAAAGAACTCATTTCTTGCATGGTGCACCGGCGGTCAGAGGTTCTTTATGGCCTTCCCCATTCATTCCTCTATTAAGAGACACCAACGGGATGGAATAGCAGAACTTTCTTACGCTGCTTACAAGACGGCTTTCAAAACTAATCATAACAAGAAATTATTATTCAGAAAACGTCGGTATAATAAACAGATTTGTTTATGTCATCATTTCCCGTCCTAATTTACCTTAACGGAAACCGCGTAGAGAATTAGAAATGATTCATACGAGTACCTTACGTAAGAAAGGCGACAGCTAGTAACATTGACACGCAAGCTTCTCTCTTACGTACGAGTACATATCGATCGTCTTTGGACTGATCAGTTGCGAGACTTGCGAAGCGCGCTTTCGTGTCCGCAGCCCTCATAAATCACCAAGACAGACATTGACGGAACCTAACCAGTCCTGTTCTCGTTGATTTCTAGCCGGCCTTATTATCGTAATTGGCATCTGTATATGACACTACGTTTTTAGTGTATGGATCGTTGTATATTTGTCATTTACGTGTTGTAATGTCGGTTTAAATTACAATATGTATCAGGTGGTTAGTATTTGTAATCTTACATCTGGTCTTGCTACTGAAACTAAGTTTTTATTTTTCGAACTGGAAGAATATAAAGTTTTTAGATTCTGGTTTTAGATTGTATTTCTCAGCTTTATGTTAGGTTTTCTATAGTTTCATATTTTAGAGCGATTTTATATGGGTATATAGAGGTTTGATTCTTTTAGTAGTGTTATTATGTATGTGTATGTATAGTCTAGTAAAGTTAAAAAATTAAACATGTTTACTTTCAATGTTTCAACGTTTGTTCAAATGTTGGAAAATTGGAAATATTGGAGTTTATATGAAATTGAAAAAGAGTGGAAAAGGACAAAGCTCCTGAATTAATATATTCAATGAACATGCTTACTGTATGGGAAAATTAATGTCAACAATTTATTGATTAAAACTGCTTTTACGGATTTTATCGCGTTTTATTTATTTTATTTTTAGTACCCGACATTTCGGGTGCTTTCCAGCACCCATGGTCACGGGGGACTGAGTTGACTGACGTCCCGATGTCAAAGTTAACCCGGAGTACCTTCAGCTTTTTAATTATTGTCTTTGGTCCGATCTACGCA
>DWHP01005549.1:0-11866 GCA_018247895.1 Parnassius honrathi | reverse complement strand
ACTCAAAGTTGTACGTGAAATAGACACCATCTGGCCCGAAAATATGAAATCGTGAATTGTTATGAATTGATTGGATATGATCATTCTATTCAATATGTGTAATTTTATTTATTTAATATTTTTTTTATAAATATTGCATATTTTAACAGCTACAATTTGTACCAACCATCCCTAAATTAACGTACAAAGTGAAGACCGGGATAATATAAAACACGATATTTTCTTAAAATACTGGCAATGCATGTACGTAATATATATAACATTACTAATATTCCTGTTAACCACTTCTGGTAATCTGAAAATGCTTGTATTAGGAGTGGTAATCGAATGGCGGATGCAAACTTACAACCTTTTGAGTTCACGGTCTGTTCCATTAGGCTACTGTCACTTACTACACTGTATTCTACCTCATTCATTCGCAGGCTAAATCCTATAAATATATATGTTCGTCTCTTTTTAGTGTCGCGTTTTTGTTTAATCGAGTTTCAAATAAAAACGATTCTAAAAAGTCTTGTCTTCAAAAAGGATAGTACCTAAATTCAGTGGCGGAGAGCGCAACTAGCTGAAAAATATCTTAGAATACTAAGGTAACGTGAGATTCTATCTTAATAACTTTTCTCTAGCTGACTAGTTTAAAACGAAGCTAGTCCTATATACATGAAGCCAGAGTTACTAGCTAGAAAGCTCGCTAACACTAGCTTTATATAATAATTTTCATAAACTACTCTCGTATTAGCCAAGCATAAGTGAGTCTCGAATTTTTCTGTGCTTTTGAATTTGGCTTAGAATCATGAATATACTCGTATAAGAAGAAATCGAATACGCTCTAATAGCCGAACTGGAAAATTGGAAAGCGCATTGAATTCTTACACGGTGTCAGAAAAGCATAAATAAATTTACGGATTACGGGGTTGAATATAACTTTAACGCGTATGAAATATATGAGCTAGTGCTGAAATGTCACCCAGTAGCTTAAGACTCAATGGATATGCGTGCAAAGAGGATTATTGGTGACCTAAATCTGGATAATATTACCAGTCTCGTGAACGGACGTAAATTAACCAGCTTTTAGGTATTCTACTCTAGATACATTTCGCAGCGTCCGTAGGAATCACATGACTTAATTCCACCATCAAATAACCAGATGCTTGCCAGTCTCCAACCCTTTTGTTATCTACATGCTACGCATTCAAACCAAACGGCTTACTTTGTCGACCGTAATGCGTACAGCAAAAGAGTAGAATAATTTTCCAGCATCTGTTTTTCCATAATCTGAATAAAGTCTCCAAGATAGATGGTTTAAAAACTCAATTGGAGCTGGTAGGTGACGCTGATGTTGAGATCCAGAAGTCGCAATCAAAGCCGAGACAGATCGTTAATCTACTTTTATAACAAAATGCTCTTGTTTCATTCCTCTCCATCGCCTGTTACGACACGCTCGGGATAATATCAGTGAGTGGATTCTCTCACGCCGCCAGTACTCGGGTCGCTTGTGTTGGTATAGGTATAAATACTAAAAGTATAAAACAGATACAAGACAGGTGTTAAAAAATTTTAAACAGTCACTATTTTCGTTCTAAGTTTAAGTTTTCTTCACTTAAGCAAAGATATGCGTCCTAATACAACTCGTTCCGCGTGCTCATAAAATTCGACTTTACTGCTCCTAGGCGGCATTTGGAATAGCATGTGCCGCAGTGAAAGGCGTCTGGTTCATTAAAACGACGTAACGAGGTGCATTGCTTTGAATATCGAGGAGCCACAGGGCGTGGTCAAAATTTTAGGCGTGAGCAATATCTATAAACGTAAATACAACTGAAGTGTATGTAACTGCCAATATCCAAATCTTAAAAGCTTTGGTGGTCATATGCATCCTATTAAGACATAAATAACCATTTTTCAGTCATTGCTTTTTTAATACCGTACTGAAAAATATAAAACGTCGGTAAAGAAATTTCACTTCAAGAACATTAGGCATGTCGGAAATATTAAAGACGATAAATATCGTATCTATAATTACCTATTTAGGAAACACAGATTAGATTAAAATATACGGATAAATATTGATATGAGTACTCGACATATTTTTGTAATATTATTGACAAATAGTCCAACAATCAAACATTTGGTGACTATCTATACCCAATATATATCGCGCTTAACAAGTTACATTGTATCAACATAAAATTTTGCATATTTTAGTATAACTGATTCATAAATAAGATTTTTTCCCTGCCAACTAGTAAAACAGACGTATTTTATGTTGGTGACTGGATGCTTTCTCCCACAGACAACAACAACAAACCTTGGTTAAGCAGCAAACTGCAGATGCGTTGTCATTATTCGACTACTCAGTTAAACCACTCTAAGTGCAAGCATCTTAAAGCTTAATTAGGGAGTATTAGTATTGTTTACAGCACTGTTAACATTCTTTAAAAACAATAAGTGTTTCCATTACTATAAACATGAACACTAAAGATTATTCATGTTTTTTATTTGATTAAAAGAAAGTGTGACAAACACATAGTCTAGGCCATGGTAACTTAATGAAGCAGTCAATAGACACCTAATTTTATCCTCCATTAAGAATTAAACTACAGATGTTTTTGCTACCCTGAGTAAACAAGAACCAGAGACAACTGTCTCCGGTTGACAAGAAAACAAGTAAACAGGGTAGACAAGAAAACAAGTAAACAAGAACCAGAGACAGTTGTCTCTGGTTCTTGTTACTCACCTAGCACAGCAGATTTCGTACGAGGTAGAGACGCGTTGCAGTTTATAATTGCTGAATCGACACAACCGTCAAAGGACCACGTTCAGCCATATAGAAAACATCAAATAGCAGCGTAACACAGTACCACGCTACTACAATTTAAGCTTTTGGTAACAAAAAGGAACAAATTATCTGAAGTATGCAAATTTCTACTATCTGGCAAATCTAAATCATCCACTTTGTATTGAAATGCAAATGTTGCTTCAAGTTACAGTTTAACTGCTCTTACAGTTACGTGATATGAATTTCGTTACAAGTTTCGGTTGTTCTCGTGTGATATACACTGTTACTGCCAGCTACTGCAAGCAGTTCCATGCATGACGTCAACCGTACCACCATTCGGACCTGGGATCTTCAGATGACTAAAAATGACACGGCTTCTTACAACTTTACTTGCTATATAATATTAATGTATAGTGTGAGAAATAGTTTTCCACTTATCCTGGAATTTTCGTAATGTCCTGCAGCCTTATCTGGAGGCTTGAGGAAGTGTTAACAATAGACTTTATTTAACTGAAGTCGATACATTGTCTAAAATTGGTTGAATATGTGAACCTCTGATTACTTCAAAAGGATATCCGGGCGGCATCTTTCCGTTCTATACAAGGCCAGTAAGCCACCTTTTTATGATATTATATTATTGAGTATACAGCCATAAGAAACTACTCGTGTTCATTTTGGAATGCTGTTATTCACATCTAAGCTTACAATTTATACACGAACTGGTGTAGATATTGTTAACACTGATGTGCTTACAATAATTCGGATAAGTATATAATTATTGCAAGCCAAAGTCCAAGCTCCAAAATGCATATACTTAAGTTAGTTGATAAATTTATACATTAAATTATTATTTTAATTTCATGTATTTTTGGAATAAATAAAACTAAACTATTAATAGAAAGTAAAATCTCACTTCAAGATTTACATTATATTCATATGACATTAAAAACTTCACTGCCTATTTCAATTTTTTCCTCAAATTCAATCACGTTTTAGGTGTAACCTATATAATAAAATTGGCAAATTTATCGTGAAACATATACTAAAAGAAATAAAAAATACAAAGACATGCATGTGAAGACGAAGTGAGAAACTCCTCCTTTTTTGAAATCGCTGTAAATAAGTATGACGACAAAAATATTTTATATATTCTTGGAAACCTTATTCTATTCGACATACAACAGTAAATCCTATTAAATACGAGATAACGGTGTCCAGTTTCAACGTAAGTGTAAAGGACTACTTTGACCTTACCAACTATAATATATAACTATGATACTACAAGGTCATTTTGAACATAATTCCTCTTTTCTTATTATTCCATCATTCGAAAAATTGGATAAACTAAAAATTTATAACCGATTCGCAACCTAAATCGCACATTTACATTCACATGTTAATGAATCAAGTTCAATTGCAGTTTCATTGTGAACAAGTTGCTTTTATATGTAATTGCATCTATTTTCGAGTTATTATACACACTTTAACTTGTAATAGGTACCGTATAGAGATGGCGTCGACTAATATACATAAAGTTAAAGTCGGCGGCAAAACAATGGCTTCTAAAGTTTATGTAGTCGTCTTAATAAGAACATAACATCTCACATTTTATTATAAATACCAATATCATTCCATATAAGTAGACAGTAGACTGACATTGATGGTAAGTAGCCATTGCAGTTAATGGTTCTTTTTCTTCTTTATCAGGCTGTAGAAGCTGCCCTTCACGAGTCGTTTGACAATGGTAATGGACTGACCATATAACTCGTAAAAGGGCTGTTCTCGAGTGGCGGCCTCGTATATGTAAGCGAAGTGAAGGGTGGCCTCCCACTAGATGAAGTAACGACCTGGTAGAAGGTGCAGGAAGTCGATAGATGCAGGTGATTCAGGATCATACTTTGTGGTGTTCCTTGGGGAAGATCTACGCTCAGCAGTGGACAGTGATGGTAATGATGTAGAAGATGGTTTTGCATCCAGCAACTTCCCGCATATGTTACCAGACTGAATGATATTGTTATGATATTCAATCGTATTTGGGGGTTAAATGTATAATAACAAGGGATTTCTGTCTGAGGTTTTATTTAGGTACTATGTACCTAGTCTTAATTACTTACGTCTATTAAACACTAATTTTCACTTTAAACCCTGAGATTTAGCAAATAAAAGCGGGATTTGGTTTGTTCACGAATGATGCCAGGCTGATACAGGCCGATAGAGTGTGCGTCAATGGTCTAGCTTATCTTTCTCGTTCCAGCACACGCGTATACTACGCTCTTTCTCTTTTGCATTGCCAATCTGTTCTAACGTCATTTTATACTAAATTAATGGTTATGACACAGCATGTATCTATGTGTGGTGAAATTTTTAATGTATTATTTCAATTGCTATGTGTGAGTTTCGCTGTGACAGATGATAATTTTTATGTGGGAGTCAGAGAAAGTGTGAGTGGCGCAGACCTCCCAGGGCAAAAAATGACAGACAGTTGGGTATCGGAAAATAACGGTATTGCTACTCCCCTCGGATGTTGTTGAATGGATTATAATAATTTTATTCAATATGATTTTTTTATAGGAGAGGAGGCAAACGAGCATACGGCTCACTTGATTGTAAGTGATTTCCGCCGCCCATGAACAGCTGCAACACCAGGGGCAATTCCCCTATGCAGTTCTCCTGGTGAACGCATATGCGGTGCCGGCCTTTTAAAAAGGAATTGGCTCTTTTCTTGAAGGTTCGTAAGTCATATCGGTCCGGAAAAATCTCTGGTGGTAGTTGATTCCACAAGGAAGTTGTGCGAGGAAGAAAACTTCTTTTAAATCGCACGGTGCTGGACCGCCAGTCATCCAGATGGTATGGATGGTATCGCGAGTTTTGTCGCGATGTGCGACTGTGAAATTCTGCGGCTAGACTTAGTCCGAATATTTCCTCAGAGCACTCCCCGTGGTAGATGCGATAAAATACGCAAAGATCTCTCAGTGTCAGTGAGTCAAGCCGATCGGAAAGAGCTCGGTCACCGACGATTCGAACAGCTCTGCGCTGGATGCGATCAAATGGAAGTAGCTGGCACTGGAGAGCCCCGGCCCGGAGATCGGAACAGTATTCCACGTGTGGCCGGACTTGCGCCTTGTAAAGTTGCAGGCGGTGTTACTTCTTTTATGTATATCGTTTGTATAATTAATTTACTTTTTAATTATATTATAGTAATTGATTAAAACTACTTTTACAGATTTTATCGCGTTTATTTATGTTATTTTTAATACCCGACGTTTCGGGTGCTTTCATGCATCCATGGTCACGGGGGACTGAGATGACTGACGTCCCGATGTTATTGTTAAACCCGGAGTACCTTCAGCTTTTTAATTATTGTCTTTGGTCCGCAGAATGAATCATTTTATATATTTGTATATTTTTATTATTATATATTATTTATAGTAAATTATGTCTACCCTTTTGTTAGCGTGCCTTTATAAATAAATAAGTCCAGTATTTGACATAGCAAAACCTGAGAATATTTCATGAAATTTTTTCTCATAACTACGCTGGGCAAATGCGCAGATCCGATACTCCCGCACTGGTATTTTTTTAAAGCGTTATCCCAACATTTAGGTATTTCTTATGTACCGTGATGGGGTTGTATAAATAAAATTTCACATATACAAACATTCTTGGAACAATTTGTACGTCGTACAATAAGTTGTTCCGTGCGGGTTTCGAACCTGTAGCTCTGCTGCCAAAAGCTTAACGATTGCGCTACAGAGTCGCTGGTAACGCTGCTATTGATGAACTAGGATGAACTGCTAGACAGAAAAGTAGTTTTACCACATAGAAAAAGCAATAAATCGGATGTATAGACAAATAAAATTCACCTTTTACTGACTTTTTGATGTCTATGGGTCACAACAACCACTCAGATGAACTATGTGCACGTTTTTCACCCCATCCTATAAAAAAAAAAACAGTTTAACCAAGTCAACGTGTACCAACCTATACTTGCTGTAGCCATAATACAGCTGTGAATCGCTGCGAATCGAACCCGTAGTGCATAGCATCGCATCGAAATATCACTGCTTTATCAAGCTGTTATTTTACTTCACTTAAATTTATGAATTGAAAAGAGATTTATTGTATTAAAAGCTACAAGGAAAACGTTGACTTAAATAGAACATTCGTATCGTTGGGTATTTTATAATTGACTTTCTCAATTACTGTAATATCCCATGGCGATTTACCCGGAGCGAGTCATCGGAAATTTAAAATCGTTTTCTAATTTGTGTATCATATTTTACTGATTCGTTTATCTAGTGGTTGTAGTAGTGTGACTGCTGATCATGGGGTCCTGGGTTTGAATCCCGAGTCGGAGCAAGTCGGAGAGTCCGGAGCCAAAAAATCGATTATTGAGTCTTTCCGTACCGCCCGAAGTCAGAAAATTGGCGGTGTCTCACCCCTGTGCCTCGGAAAGCACGTGAAGCCTTTGGTCCTGCGTCTGATCTTTCTCCGGTCGTGTCGGTTTGCCGTCCCATTGGATCATGAGAGTGAGGGAACAGAGAGTGCACCTGTGCTTGCGCATACACTTGGGCACTATAATCCTGTCCTGCGCCGATAGCTAGTCTCCGTTGAGGCTGGCTGCCATAACTGAAATTCGGTCTGGAGGACATAATTATTATATCTTAGTAACATATTTATGCAAAATGGTTAAGCTTTTAAATCTAAAGTGATTGGGAAATTATTTATAAATTTGATGACACGGCATGGCTGGCCCATTGTCCTAGTACCTAGTATAAGTATGTACGTACCTTAAAGGTACTCTAAAATAGAGTATTTCACTCCATTGCAATAATAGAATATGCTAAAATAGTTTTATTTACAGTAACTCGTGACTTTTTTGTTAAAAGTTCATTAGTGCCAGCCAAAATAAAACAACCTTTTCCGATTAAAAATAATCCTTTTATTTAGTCCGTTCTCTTTATTCACCATCTGGCAAATCAAAACATGTATTATTTCTAAACAAAAATTTGCAACCTTACCGAAACGATACTACTATCGTCAATTGAGTTAACTGCAGGGCCAAGTTTAAACACATAACAGCCTGGCAGCCACTAGCCATGCTGCCTTGCAGCTAGGATAACAATACCAACTTGAAACATCAGCATATTGCGGCGATATTTCGTATTGTTTGTGACGAGAACCGGAGACACTTTCACTGTCAAGGTGTCTTTCCATCTTAATCCTCTGGGGTGACATAAACGTCACACTGCTCCTCTTATTTCTGAGAGGGTTATTTTTTGTGCGAGCTGCCGTGCTGGTCTAGAAAGACCAGTATCACTGCGACCTAAAAGATCTATCGTGATTGCTGCTATGGCTGTAGTTTGCTGCTAAGACCTATGTCTTCAATGAATAAAAGGAGTTGCTTAGCCGTAAGCAACTAAGCAAAAAAAAAGAAAAAAAGAGAGTCACTTCTTCTGGGCGGAGTACATAGTTTCCCAGATGAGTGTTACGTTTGCGCATTAAGGGTCCACAACCAGTTATGATGTGCAGAGGCGTTTCTTCCGTTAAAGAACAAAACCGGCACATCCTTGAGTTGCTTAGTCCCAGGATGGACACGTGATTTTCAAGACAACAGTGTCCAGTCAGGGCTCTTACCAGAATGCGCAGTTTAGTCTAATCCCGGGGCTTCTGAAGCAAATTTACAATGAAAAACCCGGATTAAGGTTTTAGAATGTTTTAAAACTGGTATATCAGACCACATCTTAAGAGATTTATTGTGATGAAGAGTTTCAAAGGTCAATCAGACTAGGCTTTTTGAGATTCCACACAATGGCTTTGGTCTAAATTGCGTACTCTTTGAGCCCTCCCGTGCGAGGTTGTCGGCAAACTCGTCGCATTGCCTACGGTACCCGCGTGACCCGGAACTTGTCTTAAATATATTTTTACTTAATACCGGGGCTTCTGAAGCGAATTGCGATTAAAAGCCCGGACTACGGTTTTAAAATGTTTAAAGCTTGGCATGTCAAACCAGATCTTAAGTTGATAACATACTATTTTTGGATATCATTTGTTTGTAGAAAAATGGAATTCATTTCGCTTTGTTGACTATTCCCTTTGCCAAGTTTGATGAATAATAAAAATAAAGCACAAAAAAAGGTTTGTTTAAACAACATGTGGAGGTGAATAGTAAGTACATTTCTTGGCTTTCTTTTAAGAAACGTTACACTATGGCACATGGCAAAACATCTAAATCTGAAACGATAATTTGTGGGCCAAAATAAACACTTGTTCCGTGTGGAATTAGAACCCGCGGCTTGGATCGCCGTAACCAAACGCGTTAAGCTTGCGAGTTGTCTTGATAAAATTAACTTAAAAAAAAACTAGCAAGCTCGGTGGACGTTGTTCTGTCCTTTTCGGTATGTGGCGCTGTAAGTTTCACCTCGAATTGTTTCCTTACGACCTGACGGATATGAATCATTTTCATTCATAAATATGGAATTTGTATTGTAAATCCGAAAAGCTGTTAAATATTAATTAAAATGATGTGTCTTACAAAATTTGAAGAGCACCTCCCGCCCTCCCTACTGATACCGATCGACACCATGGTGGCGAGATTTTGAATTTGTTAACAACTTGACTACATTTTCCTGTTTTACTGCAGTTGACTACAGTTTCCTATTTACTAGGTTTTATTTTTTAATTAATTATTGAAAATAATTATTTTTTGTTTAAACTTACATACGTCCATAGCGTGCCGTGGTGGTGTGCTAGCTCACTTGTCACTCAAGTTACCATTTCAACGTTGTGTAAATTCTTACTCTATTTACCTCATTCGCATTGTTCTAGATTAAACCTTTATTTTTGATTTGATTTAAAGAATGTTGCTCCAAGAAAACAGGGCTGTACTGCTGTGTTCCTGTCTAAAGGGTGTAGAGAGCCGGTATAACCACGGTCTTTTTAATAGCATTGGGCGACGAACGAGCGCACAGTCCACCTGATGGTGAGTGGATACTGTGGCCCGTAGATATCCACTTTTATCCTCAATCAAGAATCAGAATGCAAATGCGTTGTCACCCCTGAGGACTAGGATGGAATGCCTCGGTTCCAGTAAAAAGGGTATCCGGTTCTCTACACTTACCGTACGAAACACAGCAGCGTTACGCTGCTATTTTACGCTGGTATTCTGTGAGAGCGTGGTCCTGTCCTGATTGAGCCGTAGAGAACCGGCTACCCTTTTTACTGAAACCGAGGCATTCCATCCTAGTCCACAGGGGTGACAACGCATTTGCATTTTGATTCTTAATTGAGGATAAATGTGGATGTCTATGGACCACAGCATCCACTTGCCATCTGGTGGACTGTGTGCTCTTTTATCACCCAATGATAAAAAAAATAAAAATGATTTAGAAAGCACATGTGCTAAACGCTCGCCGTAAATTTCACGGTACTTATTAGATTTGTTTCGGCGGTAAAAGAAAACGTCGTAAAAAACTTAAACTATCGTCATCATAGTTTTAGCCATCATTAAACAACTTCGTAGTTTGTTTGTTGTCTAACATTGTGATAGAAAATATTTCAAGTAGTTGATATCATATCGAAACCGAGTTAATTCGCTATAAACCCTTAAGGTATACCTGATTAAGTTCTAATCAAAATCAAAGTAGAATTTTTATTTAATTAAAGAAGAAGATAAGGGTTAGTTGATATTCTTACACCGCCACTACCCGACTCATACAGCGTTTCATTATTCACAATTTAAGTTGATTGAAACTCGATGTTTCACTAAAAATAGTGTTTATATAAATCTAAGGACGTTAAACTTCGATCAATAATACTACTATTGATCGAAGACGACTAACGAGCGCACAGTCTACCTGACGGTATACTATTTTATAAATCAACATGCAAATACGATGTCATCCCTGAGGACAAACATGAATCACCTCTTTACGACTAAAAGTAGCTCTGATTCTTGTCGCTTACCGATCGGAATATAGCAAATATGTAAGCAATGCCGTGTGGTGACGGTGTGAAAGACCATCAGTCCAAATCGGCCCGTGGATGCCATAGGAGAAAACTATATATACCAGCGTAAAATAGCAGCTGAATACTACTGTGTTTCGTATGGTGAGTGTAGAGATCCGGAGACCCTTTTTTCCTGGAAACGAGGGATGGGAACGCATTTGCATCTGCATTTGCACCTGCATTTTGATTTTTAATCGAGGATAAATGTAGATTTCTATGGGCGACAGCATCCACTTACCATTAGGTGGACTGTGTGCTCGTTTACCACCCTTAATCTATTAAAAAAAACTGTGGAAAATGATCATAAGATAGCAAGGCTTCCGATGAACGGTGGTCACGATGGTTGGTTGTAACCGAGGTACTTAATACCAGCTCACTTACACCAGAGGTCAAATATCTTAACCGATGTCTGGTAGTAAGGCTGGCCAATTTTGTCAAAATATGAATTCTCATATCATATTTTGACAGTATTGGCAAATCGTGCCTCTTTACAAATATATTGCGCGTATGCATTGAGCTATTATCTACTACGTACTAGAGGCGACACTGCACTAAGTTACGCTGTACCATTCGATTGCGGCGTTAACGCCGTACTTTACTCAGTTACTCGCTAGGCGCTAGTGAGTTGACACGTGTTGATTAATTATATTTAAAAAAATCTAGATAAAATATGTCTTGGTCTGTTTTTAGATATTGCACAAATAATTCAAGTAGTGTTAGCAAATACCAAGGAATAAATTTTTATCGGTTAATAAGATACTTAATCATTAAAAAAGTATTATAGATTAATAATAAAACAAATTGTTCCTTAGACGCCGTCTCATGAAATTAATTTGTTCAAATGCGACTTTTCTGTGGGTACTTAAGTATAGGACGAATATATTATTATGCACATTTTTTTTTGTAGAAACATATATTGGTTAAGATAATTAGGCCATTTTTTATATTTAAATCTGCTCATTATTTTGTTATTATATTTTAAGGTTTCCACATCAAAGTCAAAGTGGAATAAATTCGTCAATTTTTAACTCTCGTGTGCCCAGCATTTATGAACGACTCTTATTCTAATTTAAATAAATATACTTG
>DWHP01005548.1:0-11866 GCA_018247895.1 Parnassius honrathi | reverse complement strand
ATTTTTGCCGATTATTCTCATAACAATGAATTTTAATCATCCAAACACTATGGTAAGGTACAAAAAGTGACATATCATTGAAAAAATGTCAAGTAAAAAAGTAAATACTGGTTATTTTTTTAATATCTTGCTTTGTTTAAAAGATTTAAATTAAAATAAAAAACTATACACGTCGTAATGAAATACAGATAACTTCATAATTCTTCAGATTTATGTAAAAGGTTATTTTAAATTGTGTAAGTACACTTGTGCAAAGTTATTGCGGAATGATTAATGTCTTAATGTGAAACGTCAAGGTATTTCTTAGATTTGGTTGACTATAATTGCACTTAACATTGTTTGTTTGCATAAATTTAAACATTTAATGAAAAATTAAAGGCAGACAAAAGAATTAAAAACAGTAAAATAATTTCCACGTAACTGCTTCAGAAGACTTATGGCATCCATGTAGTGGCAGTGTAAGAATATCCCCAACCACATATCATCCAGTGGATGTCGTAAGAGGCAACAGAGGGAAACTGACCCAGGAGACAGGCAGCAGCATCTTCCTTATAACAGCAAAATAAAAATAACAACTGTCGTTGCCAGCCTGCTTGCCAAATAGTGTATCAAATATGACAAATATCTATATAAATATATAATATTATGGTAAATTTTAAATAAAAATTTTTTGTCATTCTATTGTTTGATTTTTTATTATTATTTTTGTTTTTAGATTAAGTATTTGACATAAACATGGATACCAATGAATTCACGAAAGTGAAGTTCATCCATTGAATGGCAATTGTTACTATTTGGTTATACCACTTTTGACAGGACATTTTTAAAATAATTACAACCTGTCTAAGTCAACTGCTGAACATAGGCCTTCCCACAGATTTTCTCATATTGCCATGCTTGGCAGGTAGGTTGGCAACTGCAGTTTTTATTTTCTAATTGTTGTTGGAAAAGACTTCCGCCAATCTCATGGTTTGTTTCCCTGTGTTGCCTCTCGTAACACCCACAGAAGAATATGGGGTAGCAGATATTCTTACACTAGAACTATTTCTGCATTGTACTGTTTTAATTTGAGTCAAAGTAATTTTTTTATTGATTTTTATATTTAATAAGCATTAAGAATTAAATTATCACAGACTGGTGATGCTGTGCAGTATTACCAGTGGTTAGGTATCAGATCTGGGTTAAACTATAGACGTCCGATACACGCGTACGGTGTTGGAAGTGGAGGGGAAGGGGGTCATGGGAAACCCCCTTACCCTTCCCGTTTATAGCGGAAATGTAGTTTATGAGTAATATTTTTTTTGTAAAACTATAACCTCACTTTTTTATACAGGAATATTGACACAAAGTTAATTCTGCAACGGCCATACGGTGTTGGGAGGGGTGAGAGGGAAGGGAGCGGTCATGGGAAGCCGCAATGGGGGAAGGGTGGGGCCCTTCCCCCGTTGCGGAAATGTATAGTTTGAATAATAATTTTTTTTTGTAAAATCTTAACCTCACTTTTTTATATAGGATTATTGAAGCAAAGTTACTTCTGCAACGGCTTTGGCACTGCGGGAAGTGCAGCCCCTTCGCCTTTGCGTAGAAAATCACAGGCAGCAACGCTTGCCTCCACAGCTTCGGCTTATTGGTCGCTTTCGGCGACTTGCCTCAGCCGCTACGGCTCACTTAGGTGCCTGCGATTTGCTACAGCGGGCGGGGGCTGCTCTCCCTCCGTGCCTACAGCTTTACAAAAACACTCTAGGAGTAGGGCAAACAGGACTACATAGTCAGGGTGTGTTAATTCAGTTTAAGAACCGATTCAACCAATCTTATCTATAATGACTAATGTAATGTGAATTGTTATAATTTCGTTTTCTGAAAAACCTCTTGACTGCTCTCCACTGCGGCTCAATTTGTTGTATATAAGTCCCGTCTCCAGCCACAAATGGATTGTCTGTACCTGAGTGATTAACTTTTTTATGAGTGTAACTGTATTAAAAAAACAAATTGACATATTTGTGTTTCGTTATTGCAATTTTTAGTGAAATTTATTTTTATCGTAATTAATTTAAAAGACATTTCCGAAATCTAAAAATAGTGTAAATGGTTTGAGCTTAACTCTGACAATCCTGCTAAATTGAAAACAAAATTAAAAAATCAAGTACTGGACATCTACTTCATAATACGAGAACAAATTGACATATTTGCGTTATGTTATTACACCATACTTAGTGAAATATGTTTTTATCGTATGTAATTCAAAACGCATTTCCTACATCTAAAAACAGTGTAATAGGTTCAAACTTAACCCTAGCAAGCCTCCTAGACTAAAAACATTATCAAAATCAAGGTACTGGATGTCTATAGCCAACCCCAGATCTGTATCCACCAACACAAATGAATTACGAGTGGGTATATCTATCTTAACAAGGGATTAATCTTATTTTGACTAGGGACAACTTTGATTCTTTTGTTGTTAGCAGGGACCACAAGTTGAAAGAAAAAACTGTTAATCTAACAATAAATTATAATCACAACCTATCTTTTCAGTTTATTACATAATAAATATATCATTATTATGTAATAAACTGAAAAGAAGTATTCATTAACAGTATTATTCGTGTACTTATTTATTGCAAAAGCTACAAGGTACTTTAAAATAACAAATGAATTATTTAAAACAATTAGGTAGGTAAAATATTTAAATCTTTCGCAGACCATATTAAAGCGCTTGCGGACCACTGGTGGTCCACAGTCCACTGGTCGGCAATCACTGATCTAGACTTATGACCAATAATATAGTATACAGAAATGCACTATGCAGATGCATATGTTGTGATGCTTAATATATATTTGATATGCTGGTGTCTACTGTCATTATAAGATAGGTTTGATTTCAATCCTATAATACCTGTGGTAGTTTGACATTTCTTTTGCCTTAGACTGTTTAACAAATTAGAAAAGGTACATACTGCTTGCGCCAGCTGTGAGCCGGTGGCGTCCGTCAGTTAATTAGAACGCTCCCGTCGTGCCAGGCCATTCTCCGCGCTACTCGCTATCTGCAACAGTCGGAAACACCACCGATAACATTGACCACGCCATATTATTAACAATCATTATATCCAGCCCATAGCACTTTATGAACATGTCAAGAATTAAACCAACAGACAGTTTAATACTGACAATTGATATACATCTGTGTTATAATCTAATTAAATGCTCTAGATTAGACGTCGCAACAACCCACCTATATGCCTCCACACTCTTGTTAACCGTCACATATGTACTCTAACATAGTTAGGTACATGCACGAATAACTTTCATATTCACTTTTTTTGAAAATTACCATTAACATGCCCCAAATATAATGAAAATCGAAAATATTGTAAATTACTTGGCACTTACAATACAAAATTTCGCCTCAAAATGGCGTTGGGGTATAGTATGTGATGATAGCTTTTTGTTTTATAAGGCACACAGTTTATGGTTTCCCATCACTTTCCGCACTCACATTATATAAGTTATATCACAAATTATTTATCTTATGTTTTTAGAATTAGTTTTGTTGAAATTTTATCAAAAACTATTTACAACTTTCCCGTACTGGATCATAATCCCATGAGACTTCAACTTCAACAACAGGCGCCCTCTGTTATAATTTATAGTAATCATATTTTCTTTTTAAAATCCAAGAGTAGTAACACCGCTGCTACCTACATTTTGGCGTGCTCGAAATTGCAAGCTAACTTACGCACGCAAACATTGAAACAGTTTTCCGCTATATGTTATATATTATACCCACACTTGATACTTGCTCAAACCAATAAAGGAAAACACACGAAAGCCAAAACCATGCTCAACTTATCAACTTCATTAAACGCACTCTCCCGTATCTACGTCTTTTTTGTTTCTTTCTTTATCTTTACTAGTCCATAAAACTTTACTGATGGACGCACATATGGATGCACTAAAATCTTAATGTTTTCGGTGCATCCTTGTGTGCGATAGTTGCAAATGATTTTAGAAGTACATGTACGACAGTTCGTGTTTTTGCAATAAGTTGAACATTTTGGCGTGGTTTAAGCATCATTTATGATTTACGTAGAGCTCCATTTTTCTTCCTTTGTTGGTATGAGGTATCTGGCATGATAATAATGTATTATTTGTAAATTTGAGAGTGGGATTCGGGTCCAGCATTATAAGAAAAATATTGTAAAGGCCTACACACGGGAATGCATGAGTGACACTGACCTCTATATATAAAAGTACGCATGAGTGGGCTTTCAGCTGTATTACCGTATATATACCAATTGTATGTGCGAGTGTAAGTGAGGAAACTTCCCCTATAAGTTAATTTAATTTTCAATAATAATGATTAGTGATTACACACTCTCCCTATTATCATTAAAGACTATCTTTACGAAGGTTCTCCAACTATACTACGGCCAACGAGAAACCAAACGTAAATAAAACCAATGCAAGGTTATAAGGAATAGCAGGGTTGCGTAACTCTTTGATAGTTAGATTATATATTTAAGCAGACAATATAGTTTTAAAAAATGTCCAGCAAACCAAAAAAATAGACTTTTTATAAATTTTGTTGTAATTTGAATTAAATTAAATAAATGCTTTCTGCGCCATCTTTTTTCTGTATGGATATTTATCATTGGATCAAATTTCTTTGACATATTTGTAGGTATTAATAACCATATTTTTTTTTCATTCAAAGTATAATTTTACTGTGAATGAACTGGTCTTCTGAAATTAAAAATTACATTAAAATGATATACATACTTTACTTACACGCATCTTTAAAAACTTAAGAAAAGTTTTATTATTACAGTTGCTGTTTTTTTAAATAACTTTTAGATAACTTTATAGTACACTCCGAACCAAGAAGTCTTTTTTTTTTGAACCAAGAACCAATTACCAATTCATTTAGCTGTACTAACACGATGGAGCGTGAATTAACCTAATTAAACGTTGTAAAAATGTTGTTTTTTTTTTCACTGGGATCGATTTTATTTTCGTCCCATCATCAAAGGTCTTCTTAGAACTATCGTCTGTCTTAGTTTCCGGGAGTGTTTCAAAAATACCCTGTATATGTATGTGCATATATATTTAAATAGTCATAAAAAACATCGAAAATATCGATATATCGTACATATGCTTCGATGTGTTTAATGAGCGACGTTGCATCCCACAGATGTACTTACTCGGAAAAATTACGACTCGAGTTAACTCGAATTGAAATTCACACAACTTGAACTAAACTCGAGTTAGGCAAATAGAGTTAGAAGGACGAAACACTGTAAACGATTTGTTACAATTACTTTTATATATACTTTTATATATATAAATTTGTTTTTCTATCTTACTCTTTGGTGGATTGAGTCAATTATTATTACTAAACTTAGAAGGTAGGATTGAATATTTAGTATCGTATACTTATGTACTTTTGTTTTAATCAATTAGTAAGTACCTATATTTAACAACAAAATTAGCTATACAGCAGTCTTCACAAAACGACATCAGTCTAGTTTTAAGATGTCGGTAAATAAGCTATTAAATATTCTTAAATAACTAAGCTATCATAAAATTCTAAATAACAAATTATTTTGGTAGTAGCTAATATTCTTTGAAACACAAGGCGCGCGCACACAAATATGCGCACATTAAACTAGAAATCTTAAACTCACAAATAATCTTTGCCTAGCACTTACAATCTTTCTTAGGTATTTTGATTTTAGATATAAGGAACTAAACTTAATAGCTCCTCGAGCTCCTTTTCCCCTATTATCAGGTGTTCACAATTTATTTGGCTCCAGAACTCAGATAATCCGCATATTTGAGTGATTTTACCTAAGTTTTAAATAGTTTTCATCCATATCTTTCTTCTTCTCCTTTTTTCTTTACTATTAATTGTCATGTTCTTTTTCGTCTTCAAAACATACAGTAAGAAAATTTTGGCCATTATCCTACTACATTATGCAAAATACGACGATATATCGATAATTATTACGAGATATAATATGTTGATACTGTTTAAAAATATCGGTTCAATAAATATATATACTTTTTTCACTTGCCCATCCCTATGACTAAATAAGGGCGTAAAATCAGTGTAATGTAATAACCGACGACCCTAATTACCCATGCCCACCCTTAATTCAGGGCCCTGATTCAGGGTAGTGTAATAGGGGCATTAGGGACCCTGATTGACTGTAGTGAAATAGGCGTAGACGAGGCGAGATCTTTTATCGCAGTCACACAAGAGAAAGAGCAACTTCCGCCGATGGCGTGTAAAGAAATGAAATAGAACGACGAGATTTTTTGTTTCGCTGAGCGTGCCACGTTTTCAAGGTTAGCACACAACTTTGCTAAATAAAGTTTGGCAGCTAACGTGTAGCGAGATATTGTCTTTGTATAAAATACAGTTTTACGTGATATATGTTAAGTAATTCATTCAATATATTTTGTTGTGAACCATTTAGACTTAGTATTCCAACCATTTAAAAAAACGTGATGCGGTAAAGTGTTATAAGTGATAGTGAAACGAAAATGCCAGGGTTGTCTTTTCATTCGTAAGTATACCACTCTTTATCGGTTACTAGGCATTCTGTAACTTTTTTTAAATTTATTTAACGTGTATAATGAACAATTGTAAAGGAGATGGTCCATTTCAGGCCGAGTCTATGTACACTATAATGTATAAAAGCGAAAATTTGAGGGATTTTATTAAAAATAAAATTAGATAATAAATCAAACAAAATGACTTGCTAAAAATAAAAATGCAATCCCAGTTTTTGTTGATTTTTTTCAGTTGTCATAAAATTATATGTCATTTGTCATATCTGAAAAGTGACTTGTGTGATGAAATAATGTAGGATGTAGGTAGTTGAATGCATTTATTGTTTCTTTTGGATTTCTTTGGAAATTTTTTATTTGGTTTTTGGATCTTTTATTACTTGTTTGACATGGCTTTTGTTTTATGGACTTCCTGATTTACGTGAGATTTTGATTTTATTGATATCTGTAGAATCACATTTTGAATCATCAATAACCTCATGACAGTTGACAACTAACGTCAAAACGACATCAATTCGCCATTAGTGTTCCAGTTTTTAGTTAGAATAAATTATTAATACCACTGAAATAAAGACAAAATCATGGATAACAACAACACAAAATCATAACCAAAAAAGGTGTCATATATTATTTTAATTTATTTCCCTACTTGTAAAAAATCAGGCCTACACTTCATATCAATTTGGACCGTCTGATTTTAACCTAAAATCTTTGGAGTAGCCCACGTGTCTATAAATTATTACCCACTATTATAGGAAATAATAATATGTATTCTGCGGTGTCTATTATTTAAATATCTGAAAGATTTAATGGCTTGTTATAGTTTTCCTAAACGTAATTACTTACGTTGGAATTTAATTGTAGCTACAGGATGAACAGATTGGACGCCAAAACCGTCATCAAAAATTTGCAGCAGACATTTTAAGGATAAAATGTTAATAAAAAGAATAAACTTACTCTGCTGTTACCTAATGATGTACCTATTCTGGTAAATATTCAGTAAATGATATATTAAGTTTCGATCCAGGTTTTATATTTTTTTTATGTATATTTAGTGTTTTTACAACTATTTAGTACTATTATTGTACTTGGTAGAGCCACGCTGCAGCTATATTATGGTTGTAGCACGAATGGATCGGCTCGACCTGGGAGGGACCGCGCACTTACAGAATACCATCGTAAAATAGCAGCTTAATACTGCTGTGTTTCCAAGATCCGTAGACCCTTTTTTACTGGAAACGAGGCGTTCCATCTTAGTCCTCGGGGGTGACAACGCATCTGCGTTTTGACTCATTATCGAGGGTAAGTGGATTCTGTGGCCCATAGACATCTATGTCTATGGGCCACAGAATCCACTTACCATGAGGTGGGCTGTGTACTCGTTTGTCAACCTAATTATACTACAAAAAAACAAATACCGTGTTAGTTGCGAACATTATTTTGTGCATTTTATTAGCAATAAATGATTGAGACAGGCTTCTCTTAGACTCTGAATGCGATTAAAGTTTTAATAAAACTTGAATCTCGTTCAGAGTTTAATATACCAAGAACTTTAAATTCAATTTTCTGTAAAAATCATCTTTTTACACTTATTCTGTATTAATTAATGTTTTAAAGATAATTAAGTTTTTAAGGAAACAAAATCCCGTATCCTATTATCTTTCTCCATCAATTTACATGAAGAAACACTTATGGAAATAGAAAATAATTTAAACATTCATATAAGTAAACAGTATTATATAAGCGTGGTAGAACCATGCTGCAGTTATATTAGTAATATAGTTGTAGCATGAACGGGTTGGCTTGACCGAGGAAGGACCACGCTCTCAGAGAATACCAGCGTAAAATAGTAGTTTAATGGTGCTGTTTCGTATGGTGAGTGTAGAGAATCGGATACTGTTTTAACTGTAAACGAGGCATTCCATCTTAGTCCTCATGGCTGACAACGCATCTGCATTTTGATTTGTAATCGAGGATTGATGTACAGGTCCAAGGGCCACAGCAACCACTTACTATCGGGTGGATTGTAGGCTCGTTTATCACCTTATCCTATAAAAAGCATATTGATGAAAATATGTAATACCAGTGTCCCTTTTTAGGCTTTCTTTACGAACTCATTTCTTATGTTATAACTGATTGTGGAGAAAATTATTCCTCTCACTAGTAACCCTGTATATTGTGACAAATTATTTTTTGTTCCTTTTTTTTGTTTTTGAACAAAAATAATGAATAAAAAAAATAAGAATGCTATAGACAAATTGTCATCTTTTCTCGCAGTCACAAAAGAGAAAGAACGATGAGATTTTTTTTTGCTGAGTGTGCCGTGTTTTTCAAGGTTAGCACACTATAAAATACTTATACTTCGTAGACTAGTATATAGTGATCTGTGCTTATACTTTGCTAAACAAAGTTTGACAGCTAAGGTGTAGCGAGATATTGCATTTTAATAAAATTCTCTTTTACGTGCTTTGTGTTAGGTAATTCATATTATATTTTGTTTTAAACAATTTAGACTTAGTATTTCAACCATTAAAAAAAACTGTGGTGCGGTGTAGTATTTTAGGGTGTAAAAGTGATAGTGAAAAGAAAACGCCATAGTTGTCTTTTCATTCGTCAGTATACCACCATTTATCGGTTACTAGGCATTCTGTAACATTTTGTAAAATTCATATAATGTGTGTAATTTACTCTAGACGTAAATAAGCACAAAAATAACAATTGTAAATTTTAACCTATAATCTCGGGTGTTGCCAACTTTTGTATAAACAATTATCCACTATATTTAATAATAATATGCATTTTGCAGTGTCTGTTAATTAAATATCTAAAAGATTTAATGGCTTGTTGCAGTTTTCCTGCACATGATAATTCACGCCAGAATTGGATTGTAACTACAAGATGAATGGATTGGACACCAAAACCGTTATCAAGAGTTTGCAGCAGACAGACATTTTAAGGATAAAATGTTAATAAAAAAGAAGAAACTTACTCAGCTATTATAAATAAATATTCAGTTATGATATCCAGGGATGTTATGAAACCAAAAGTGTGGCAGATTAACCTTACAAATCACTTGATTTCAGATTAATCGTGCTGTTGACCTGCTGCAGTCGATTAGTGGTCAAAAGCCAGTTGAAGTAGTAAACCATCCAATTTCTAAACAACCGTCAATAATAAGTATTAAAAACAGAAATTATTGTGTATGTAGTAACAAAGTTATGGTTATTAAACGGTTCTTTGATTTTAAGGACAAGACTCCAGAGTAGACCCCTCGAACGTTGCGAATAAATGGAAACACTCGGAAAAACTATCATCTGAACGACTGAAAAATTAAAGACTTCGAGAAAAAGTAGGCGTTTATCGAAAAAAGTAGCTAAACTAGAAAATATTATTGCAGAACTGAAGCCAAAGTCTTCGATAAGTGAAGATAATGGGGATTTATTGGAGTCTGTTGACAGGGTCAACAGAGATACCTTAAAAGGGGGCAGGTCACACGCGGTAGAAATGAAACCTTCAAATGAAATGAAATATGAATTACGTATATTTCACAGCAAAGGATTTATTTCAAATAATCGTTTTCATCTGCAAGCGCGACAAGCATATAAGATAAAAGTTTTATTTTGTAGCAAATAAACGCAACAATCATTATTTTTAGATTGTGATTTTAGTTTTATTTTAAATAAAATTGCTTTGTAGTAGCGCCATGTACTTCATTCTACTGGTAAAGTCATTTTATCGAACAAAAATTGATTAACTCCCAAAGTGGTAGGTAAGGTGGGCGTTGGATGATATAAACACGAATAATTTAATAGAAAAGTAAAAAGTTATGAAATCGTCGATTAAAATGAAGGTATTGATTAAGATAATTCTATTCAATATGGTTAATTTTATTTATTTAATAAACTTGTTAATTTTTAGTTGTTTATTTTAACAGTCAAATGTATATTAACTATCTTTAAAGCACCGCACAAAGACGAGACCAAAATAATAAGAAACAATTTTTTTAAATATTAGCAGTGCTATTAATATTACTACAATTCTCACTTCCACTATTGGTATTTATAAATAATAATCGAATGACAGATTCGAACTTACAACCTTTTGATTTCGCGCTCAGCAACCTGCCATTAGGCTACCATCCGAATTGCTTACTACACTGTATTCTGTCTCATTCTCACTCAGACTAAATTCTATAGATATATACGTTTATATCTTTTTATTGTCGCTTTTTCGTTTCATCCAGTTTCAAATCACGACGATGCTAAAGAAGTTTTCACTTCAAAAAATGTTGAAGGTACAAAAGGATAGATGCAAACCCAGGGCTTATGACAGAATCATTAGAATGCGTAAAATTATTGCCAAAGAACAAAAAAAAACTGAACTGTATTGTGCAGTAAGCAATAAGCATGGATGAGATTGCTATAAGGAGGCACGTCTAATGGGATAGAACAAAATGTGTGTAGTTCTAGTGAAAAAGGGGTGGCTTTGGTTGGTCACGGTATACATCATGCAACAAAAGCATTTGAACCCGAGCAAAAAGTTAGAAACCTTCATACGAAGCTTGTTTTCTTCAAAGGACAATAATCAATAAAATCTTATTATTGATAAACGTGTTGTATTATTTACTCACGAACATAATAAATGGCAGTTATTTAGAACGACATCATTATCATCCATCATTACCCTCCTGCCCTCAGCGCATTGATTTGAGTTTGACAGCATGTCTTCTACTCCGCATCGCATCTATCACCTATCGATGATAATCGGTAATAGCAGTATCCGTTTTCAGGCTTTTTTTAATTATGTGCGAGCACATATGCTGGTCTAGGAAAAGAGACCAGTATCACTGTGACCAAAAGATCTATTGTGATCGCTGCTGTGGCTATAGTTCACTGCTAAGCCCTATATCTTCAATGAATATAAGGAGTTGCTTAGCCGTGAGCAATTTCAATTCTTCTGGGCGGAGTACATAGTTTCCCAGATGAGAGTTACGTTTGCGCATTAAGTCTTGCTTGCACTAAGTTTGACATCAGCGCTAGCAGTGCTGCTTGACTATTAGAGTTTATATAAATTATATGGTTGACGTAGCGTTTTTGCAGATTGATTTCCGCATACTGAAGTATGGCGAAAATCTCTGCCTAGAAGATAGAGGTGTATGTACCCAAATTCATACTAAGTTTGAATTTGGGGCGTTCCCCGTAAATTCCAAAACCTACATTGAGGCCCATTTTAGACCCATCGGTATACCATATGAGGCTACCGACCTCACAGATAACCTGGCCATTCAGCCAGTCTT
>DWHP01005547.1:0-11868 GCA_018247895.1 Parnassius honrathi | reverse complement strand
ACACCTCATAAAAGGTAAGTTTTAAAGAAATATATTACTAAAAGATACACAAAGGTAACATATTTGTTGCCGGATAAAAATATTTATCATTAAAATTGTAACATTTGCATATAAAATTCAAACCTTTTATAAACGATCAAGGATTCAACATGTAAATAGTATCCCCATAATTATTTAGATAAAAAAAACTGAATGTAATTAAAATAACTTACCTGATAACAAATGCCTTTGGAATATGTCTAACCTTGTCCTGAGCACATTTCTGGGTCTATGTGGTTCAAAAAAATCGGCGATACAAGCCGTAATAATTAATAAATGATACTGTCTATGATCAGTTTATAAATATTTATATTTATTTATTAATTAACATAGAGATCGATTACAAATAAGCAACGAACACTGCCGAGCTGATACACGGCGCGAGGGGCACTGACCAAGGTTCGCTAACTTGCTCCCCGCGCCGCCCTAGACAAAGAATACGTATAATACGGCCTGAAAATTTACCACAGAAAATAATCACAAATGTTATTACGTAGCACTCAAAACGTAAACAAAAAGTCTGCACAAATATAGTTTTACTTAATAATTATGAAATATATTTTAAAATGACTAATAGTAAAAAAGATTTTAAATAACATTTAAACATTCCATGGTAGGCATCTATGTATGCATAATCAACAAGCAAATGTAAGTATCTACAAACATTTAAAATGTGTGTTTAATATTTAATGACACATTTAAAAAGATCTACAGGAATGTGGAGTCTCGTACTATGAATTAATTTATATTCGGTAAACCTTACATTTGGTGCATACACATGCAACCATTTGACGGCTCCGTGACGCAGTGGCTTAACAATGAGTTGCAGCGCTGAGGGCCGCGGGTTCGAGTCCCGCACGGAACAAGTACCTGTAGGGCCTAAAAATAATTATTCTGGGTCTGGATGTTTGTCTTGGTGCAATTTATATTTTCAAACTGCCTTAACAATACAAGAGAAGATTATTTAGAAACTCGCACGCCAGGCGTGGCGTTTAAGAAATAATCGGTGTCTAATGAAGAATAGAATAAATATTTATATTTTCGATCTGTGTATTCAGAGTTCAAAAAACAAGAAGGTCATAAATTCGGCTTATATTTGAGATTTAAATTATGCCTTTTTAATTAAACACTTCAGGGGTATTCCTATAATAATTTAAAGAAAAAACCATCCCTAAGAGAAGTAAAAAAATATTTTAGTTTGATGATTTAAAAGGGTTACAAAGTTTTGCCTTCACGTATTAATACTATATAGAAGATAGTAAAAAGCCGACATTAAAACTAAAAGCAAAAAATAAGTTCCACATAATAACTTCCGAAGTCGGGTTTTATTTAATTGGTACACTATATTTTAGAAACAACTTCATACGCTATAATGTAGAAATTATTGTTTCAGTTTTGAATTCGGTTCGTAATTTTTATTAAAAGTTTTATTATGTTTTACATACAATATGTGAATCTTTGAACTGGCTTGTCTGTGAGCCCGCATAATCTTTGCGCGTCGCCGAGGGCGGGCGGGTATTCGATATGTTGCGAGGCACCGGAAGCCTCCCGCTCGCCGTTTACGGACCTTTGTTTTGCGAAACGATGATAATCTGTGATCACTTCAACGCTCGCCAGCCTGGAAGCGCCCTTTCTACTCCTTTCACTTACATTGGGTGGAGTGACGCGATATCATTTAGATGTAATGGAATATAACAGGACAAAGAAAATTTTTGTGGAACGTAGAATAGTCATTAAAGAAAGAAAGGAATTAATAGAAGTAATTTTATAAATTCAAATAGCCGAAATTGTGTTTAGAAAAAATTCCGGGCGAAATTAATAATCGTCAATTGCAATAAATATGTATTTTTTATAGAATAAGGGTAACAAACGAGCGTAGAATGTGTGTTTACCAGACGATAAGTGAATGCTGTCGTCCCTTGACATATTCAAGCAGGAATCAAAATGCAGATGCCAGCGTAAGATTAATGCTGCTGTGTTTCGTATGGTGAGTGTAAAGAACCGGAGACACTTTTGACTGGAAACGAGGCATTCGCTCTTAGTCCCCATGGGTGAGAACGCATCTGCATTTTGATTCATAATCGAGGATAGATGTAGATGCCTATGGGCCGCAGCATCCACTTACTATCAGGTGGACTATAAAAAAAGATGTGTTGTCACCTGTGAGGACTAAGATGGAATGCCTCGCTAAAAAGTTGTACAACTTTTATTGAGGCGCGGACGTAGATCACAAGGTGGATGGAGGACTTCGTTTCTGTCCAGGAGTTATTCTTCATGGGTAACACCCAGTTACCAATTTCTGCCGCCAAATAGCAGTGTTTGCATGGTATAGAGTCGGTATAATCACAAGCTATGAGGCATTCGACTAACGAGAAGACCATTAACGAGTTACGTTCATCTACACAAATAATTGTTATAAAGGACGAATAAACAAACTGCGTAACCAATTAAAATACATTAAAAAAAATCATTCCGTAAAAATACACTTTGTGTGATACAGTATATCGTATAGGCGAACAATCGAAGACAACAATCACATTTTTGCTTCACTATTCCAAGTAAACAATACCAAAAACTACCTTTCCCCACAAAAAAGTATAGTTTAAGAAATACCTATACTAATGTTATATAAAATTTGAATGCCGTAAATGTTATATTTAGTTTAAGTAAAAGTTAATTTCAATGTTATTTAAATAAAAACTTAAGTAAAATAATGTATAAGATCGAACTGTGCAGTGCAAAAGACAAACAAAAGAGGTTTAATGGCACGAAGAAATTGTTTTGTAATTAAAACTGTTACTTTGTTGAAATAAATAAATAATTTAAAAAATCCAACTTTGTTCTGTTAGGTGACAGCGCACCTGTAGCCTTCTTTTCTAGTAATATATTTATTATCTTGAGGGCTTTAATGTTTTGAAACTTGAATTACGTACCCATAAGAGCAGCCTCAAATGATAAAACTAAATACATATACGGTGGGTGTACCATGGAAGGCCACTCTAACAAATAAACTGTTGTTATTCGTTTATTTACTGGATAAATGAAACTAACAAATAATTAATTAATACTTCTCATATATTTATTTACTGAATAAACGAATAATAACTGTTTATTTGTTAGAGTGGCCTTCCATGGTACGCCCACCTTATTTTAACGTTGATTCCCGGAATCAACGGAGCGAGGGATCGTACTGCCATAATAGTAGCACGAGTGATTCACCGCCGCATCTGGGATTTTCAGTTCGATGGGTGTTTGTCTAAGTAGAAGGAATTTGTCATCACATAGCAATAACACTACGACATTTTAATAATTGGCCTAAGAAGGAGCATGGCCTTCCATGGTCCAACCACCTTATTCATCATCATCATCATCATTACAACCCTTCACAAGTTTACTTCTAAGCATAGGTCTCCCCGAAAGAATGCCACAATACAAAGTCCTGAGCCACTTGCATCGACCGACCGATGCTTATCTTACCTGTTTATCACCCCATCTAAGAAAATCCGGTTAGCTTACCAGTATACGAAGCTGTTTTCCCCATGGATTTTCTGTTCTTCGGGCTACATGTTCGGCCCATTGACATATCAGTTCACTGATCCTTTGGACTATGTCGTACTTACTTTAGTTCTACTTCAGATATCCTCATTTCATTTTATTGGTAGGGTTTGACCCTTCTCAAATTGTATACATTTAATAAAATTTACTACAGTAAACAAAAACAACGAAATATGTCATCAGTGCTCTTTTATAATACTTAACCAACTAAATACTTACCGTACTTAATTACGTAAAAATGTTATAACTACGAGTATATATAAAAATCGATTGGTGTCCGTTAGAGCCCGTTCCCACGTGTGGGGTGTCGGGGCTGACGGAAAATCAGCAGCTTTAGTGGCAGAACATGTCATATGAAGCTATTCACACTTGTTCGACACCGTATTTTTGTCGGCATCGACAAGAAATGTCAGGTCTTTTGCCAGCCCTCTACGTCCGTAAAAAAATCGCGTCGAATTTTGTTGGCCTGTAAGTAAGTTTGGCGCTGTTCACAATGTCAGATGTCGGGCCCAGCAACCCTCTATATCGCAGTACCCAACATATTGTACGCACGTTTGTTGTTTTGTAATACTGTAAAAAGATAATATAAATCCTGACGATATGATCACACTAGTTCGGGAAAGAGGTGTTCTTTGGGACAAAAAAATTCTATTCTTGGCTTTTTTACTTTGTTTTCTTCTAAAATAATTCATCAAAACAAAAGCTTCACCTCCAACCATCCATTTATAGTCGACTCGCATAAACTGCCAAAAAACGTCTCCAGCTTCAATCGGGTCCGACAATCGACTACTGTAAACAGAGGCGCAGACACCCAATTATAATATGGCGCCCGACACCCGAAAATTGGGAACTAGCTCGGAAACGGTTTGAACGATTTAGACGAAATTTATTTTAGTGCGTTTAAATGGATCCCTGGATGGTTTATATCCACGATTGGACCCGGTAGGTGGTGCTACTGTCGAGATCTAGAAATCACCCGAGCGAAGCCGGGACAGATCGCTAGTCCATCGTATTATTTCATAATTTTTTTTAGGACGGTAATAAAAATAATATAAAACAATGACTGAATAAAAGTGAATATCAAATCGTATTATGCTAAAGCCACATAAGATGCTTACATAGTTTAATTTATAATATTGCATTATTATTGCAATTTTAAATTAAAAAAAAATAACAAAAATGATTAAATCGTTAATGTTTATCTTCTCACAATTTATTTCAATTTAATCTTATATAAAATTCAGAACATTTGATATATAATTTCTTTTATATATATCACGACAAAGACAATATTGAAAAGAATCTCAGACTAATGAAGTCTTAAATAGAATTAAACATATCTACTCGTAACACTGGTACGACGTTACCTCTTAATTTTTTACTTGTCCTTTTCGGCTCAATTTTCATATTCTTCTGGGCGAAGCTGCCTAGAGTGCGTCTTTTCCTTTTAAATTAATTTGCCGTTTCTAAAATTTTGGTATTTGATCATTATGTAAAAAAATCACATTTTATTTTACTCATGCTTTGTTAGTGTCTTCTTAGTACTACACCTACTTTTTTATTGTATATATGGCATAATTTATTTTTATTATTTTGTTTTTGTTTTGTCCGGTGTAATATAGTGTCAATTCATAGTTATTTCATTTTAATTTATTTGACATTATCTTCATAATTTTTGGTCCCGGCGGTGCGCGTGCTTTGTAGCAGCGCACCGCCTGGCCGGGTTGCCATGTAATGTTGGAAGGTGCCAATGAGAGAGACGTGTTGTTCCTTTTATAACTTTAATTAGACTACTTCTAACAACTGCGACTTAGAGACCTTTAAGAAAAGAGCCTACTCCTTTTAAAAAGGTCGCCAACGCATCTGCAATTCCCCTGGTGTTGCAGTTGTTCATGGGCGGCTGTAATCAATCAAATCAAACACCATCGGGTGAACCGTATGCTCGTTTGCCCCCTCTCCTACAAAGAAACTACAATTAACATTAATATAAGTCGTGTGGGCTACTCTACTTTTTTTTATTAAAAAAATATTAGTTATCTTATTAATTAACATTGTTAATATTCCTTTTAACCACTCCTGGTAAGCTTGAAACGCTTGTGTTAGGAGTGGTTCACGACAGTAATCAAATGGCGGATTTGAACCCAGGACCTTTCGAGTTCGCGATCCGCACCCTACCATTAGGCTACTGTCGCTTACATTACAAAACATAACAGCAATACAAATATACATTTGAAAAAAAATACCATAATTACTACTATAACTTATCTTTTATTAAGGTAAAAGTAATTTCTAGGAATTGTTTGTAACAAGGAAACGATACATATTCATTTTTAAAATGGATAGTGGTGTTTCAAGAAATGTCCATTAATGTTTTTCCTCAAAGCATTTTTATGGCCCGGTCTCCGTTCATCATTCGTTCCGTTCATTACATTCACCGCACTCGCGATAACGATAATGTGCCGGAGTAATAAAAAATGTTGTTTTAGTCGTAGAATTATTATGCTTATAGTATTTTAATTTCTTGTTTGAGCAAGAGTAAAGTAGCAATTTACTGCCTATCGAAATCCACTGCTGAACATAGGCCTTCTCCATAGATTGATTTATAGGCAATGATTTACGCCATAATTGTCACGCTAGGCAGGCGAGTCGGCAACCGCAATTTTTTATTATTTTTAGTTGTTATCACTGGTAACTGCAATTTTTTATTATTTTTAGTTGTTGTCACTAACAACCGCAATTTTTTAATTATATTTAGTTGTTATCACCGGCAACCGCGTTTTTTATTATTTTTAGTTGTTATCATTGCCAACCGCAATTTTGTAATTATATTTAGTTGTTAGCACTGGCAACTGCAATTTTTTACTATTTTAAGTTGTTATAACTGGCCAACGCATTTTTTATTGTTTTTAGTTGTTATCACTGGCAACCGCCATTTTTTAATTATTTTTAGTTGTTACCATTGGCTACCACAATTTTTTAATTATTTTTAGTTGTTATCACCAGCAACCGCATTTTTTTTTATTATTTTAAGTTGTTTACATTGGCAACCGCAATTTTTTATTATGTTTGGTTGTTACAAATCAATTAAGTACATGCTATATACAAATTTTAGCGTTCCGCAGTCCTTCTCCATATAAACGTTAACTATTCCAAATCTCACACACATATGTGCGCGCAATATGCTTCAAAATGGGTTTCGTACAAAGTTTCTTACTTGCGTATTAATTTAAAGATATTCGTGGTGAATTTTCGCTTCACATTTTCAAAAACCAGTAATGATATCGACGTCGAACTCATTTCATTCCATGCACAATTTTGTTATGCTAAGACAGTACTCTTTACCCTCAGAGGTTTCGTCATCACTTAACGCCAGTAGAAAAAAATTGAAATAAGACTAATCAATTTCTTATCACAAATGGCGCAGTAACTTTTTGTTATGAATAAACTAAACGAAGAAATGCCAAATTTACTAACTATCAATAATAATATATTATGTAATATCTAAAAGAATATTGGAATAATTATTTTCTTGTCTCCTATTTTTTTTGTCATTTCCTGATAATAAGTTTGTAAAGTGGATGTCAGGGTCGCCACCTATTTAATTTTTCATCAAATCGGCTCCTGTAAACAGGGTAGTTTTATGACAACTTCTAGTATTATTCTAATTTTATAGCCGACGAATTTCCGTCTTAATTGTACAACACAACAAAAACTTTCCACGTTCTCATAGTGGCGATATTGCACGTATAGTTTAATGTAGCCACACCGCGTTTGGTTTCAAAAGCGCTAAATTTAAAGTAATTTAACCCGCTTTGACGATTTATTCATCCGAACATTATTTATAACCTCCTGCTCTATTGTATAAGTTCATCACCTTCTTTCTTCTTCACTTTGAGCGAACATTCATGTAAAGTTTTTAGGTTGAAAGTTCTTTTCTGCCTACGACTCCGTGTGGTAGGTATCAGCTATCCAACCATCAATCACCTTAACCATCCTGCCGCCAAGCAGTCCTTAGTGAAGTCGGTTGAGACATTGGATTATGTTGAATTTCATGTAATCTCTTTAAGTGAATAGATTTGAGATGTATACGAGACGAGTTATCCAGATGAGTAGCTAGGTTACAGGCAAGCCTCGTAACCTTCTAAAATTGCTCTTCCACTCGGTCGTTGATGTAAGTGATGATAAACTCCGTAGAATACAGAAAACGGTTCATTGTAAGGCTAACCAGGTAAATACCGTTTAAGATTTTATAATCCTCTCGACCGCACTGAGTATGTATCTTCGTGGCGTTAAACAATGACAGAACGTGATGTTTCTTATCAACTTCCTCTAAAGCTGTTCTGGACAAGGTGACGGTGGTCATCTGACAGGTCGTCTGTCATCATTAATCAAATCCTTAGCACGAGCTAAGGGATTGATTAATGATGAGTTCTTGCATGCAATCTGGTGTACTGTAGAAGCTGGTGGTGTGTTCCGGACGAGTATAACCATCTTATAGTGGAGATATTTAGTACATGAGGTTTATAAAAAGCCTGTATAATTGCAGACTTTCATGCATTCCATCTTATCTCTATATCATCATCTCCCTCTGTGTTTTAAGTTTATTGTAGGTGTTCATGGATTGCAGCAGTCACCTACCATCAGGTGCACGGTTAGTTCGCTTGTTACTTTTTCGTTTAACACATACACACAATTTTATTAAAAAAATGACATCCATAACTCCATGAAATCCATACTCATTTTTGTTCATTTACCACGTGCTCGGCGGTGAAGGAAAACATCGTGAGGAAACCTGTATGTCTGAGAAATAAAGAAAAAAATATTTCGAAGACATGTGAAGTTCGCCAACACGCATTGGGGCAGCGCGACGGACACTTCCTTGCCCTAAAACCCTCTCAGAAATGAGGGGAGGCCTGTGCTTAGCAGTGGGACGTATATAGGCTGGAACTTTACTTTTATTAAAAGAATAGTATTTTTTAAACAAATCTTGTCATTTTTCTTGTCTTTGTACGTAGATTCGAATGCGCGATAAGTCGACAACCAATAGACGAAAACTGGCTGAGCGTTTTATCTCATCTAGGGCCACAATTATTTTGTAGAATTACATAGTTTTTTTTTAATGTAATAAGAACCACACGAGTGACTACCGCTGTCCGTGAACAACTGCAACACTAGGAAAATCATGGGTGCGTTGCGGGCCTTTTGAAAAAGAAAACGCTCGTATTTTGAAGGTCCCTAAGTCGCGTCAGTGCGGAAAAACCGCTGATTCTCCAAAAAGATGTTGTGCGAGGAAAAAACTTCTGGTAAATTGCACATTAGAATAGAATATAAATTTATTTTTTATTGAAGGTATTCACAATAAGATTTTGACAGCTTTACAGAGTACTTAAAACATCCGTACATTCGGCTATCACAGAAATAAGAAAAAAATATATATTTCTAAGACATGTGAAGTTCGCCGACACGCATTGGGGCAGTGCGGCGAACAATTCCTTGCCCTAAACGTTCTCAGAAATGAGCGGAGGCCTGTGCCCAGCAGTGGGACGTATATAGGTTGTAACTTTACTATTCTGCTATTTTGACATGCAAATATTAGATCAACATTTATTTCTATACAACACTAGCTATTATTATAAATAGATTTAATATTATAATTATGAGTATAATAGTTATTACATTATTATATTTAAAAGTATTGCAATATCGTCATTAAATTATATAGATTATTGAATTATTATTGAAAATAGCATATTATATTATAAGTTATTAATACAACCAGCATTATACAAACAATAATTAAACTGAACGTTATTTAAGTATGGGTATCGTTTAAGAAGTCCGATACTGTGTAATAGCACCTTTCAGGTAACAAAGAAGTAAGATTCTTTTAAAAATATTCTTACGAGTTGTTTTTTTTAAAATTGTGATTGTTTTATAATTGGTAGGTGCCATATATACTTTTTTTAATAAAGCGGTTTGAAATATTCCAGTGTACAATAAGTACAATAAGTGTGTCTTTATATTGCGTTCTCGTAGTCGTCTTACACGAGTTCCATTTAAGGTAGTAAATAAATGATAATTAATATTCTGCTTCTAGAATATACAGACCCGGAAAAGTTAATAATTTACGGGCTTTGAAAATGAAGACACAACTAACTATAATAATTAAATTAAAGATTGCTCTTATGCAGCGCTTTTGGTCTTTGAAAATGCTTTCTCTATCGCCACAGTTGCCTCAAAATATAATACCATATCTTAAAATTGAAACCACCGGACCATGGTAAGCAGCTAATACTGTTTTGATACTAACCTTTTCGATCAGGTTATGGAGTGCATATGCAGACACTTAGTTTCTGACAGACATCACTTGCTTGGGCCTTCCATCGCAATTAACTGTCAATTAAAATCCATAAAAAATTTGTGACATTTACTCTATCGATAGTTTGACTACTGTAATTTATTTTTAGATATTTAGCACGAAGTTTCAGGTAAATGTGAATTATTTCAGTTTTTTTTAATTATTATAATTCAACCCGTAAATTATACTTTCAATTGTAGTGTTTATATCATTTTCATAAAAACCTTTATTTAAACATTATATTAGAGCTATACTGTTGTCTACATATGTCCTGAAAATTATATCTATGACGAGATATACGACAACTGTTATGAAGAGGAATCCGTACATGAAAATCCTATAATAGAGTCCGATGAAAGAAATGAATTAGATATTAACGACAATTCTTCACAGACTGAAAATTTTCAGGTAAAAGCCTCCAAAAACCACCATTCCAAAGCACATATACATTTTTCAGTGCCTAGAAGACCGTAATGCAGTGGACGATATGAATAATAAGCTCGTGGAAACTGTCCATGTGGTTGAAGCTAAATTTTGCAAGATTCGCCGCAGAAGAACACAAGAACTCTCCGATCACACTTTTAATCTCATGGCTGTTAGACGGGAAGTAAAGCTGCAGTCTTTAAAATATTTGACAGTATACAAGCAACTAAAAGACAGACCTCCAAATGGGGCGGCAGTAACGCAACATTAATACTGCTCATATTAACGAAAGCGATCGAGCAGAACCAAGTCTCTTACGTCTATGCCAGAGATCTGTCTGCCAAAACGAGCCAACTGCCAAAGCTGAAGATCAAATGTGGCAGCATCGTTTCAGGGACACTTGAGATTTTAAGTGAGATTGAGAGGTTCTGTGGGCAGCTGTACAAATCATTATTGGAGCCACATGCAAGCGTGAGTAACCATCCAAGAGCAAGTCTTATCTAACACTATTCTGATGATATCCCGGATGTTAGCCTCAGCGAAATTAGAATGGCTCTGCAACACATTAAAAATGGAAAGCCCCGGGTGACGATGGAATTACAGCAGATCTTCCGAAAGCGGGTGTAAAAGCTAGCTAGCTAGCTAAAAAATGTCCTTCAGAAGCTCTTTAATTCCATCCTCCTTGGTGGGACTACTCCGTAGGCGTAGAGTAGAAGTTCGGTGGTCTTGTTCTTTAAGAAAGATGACAACACTCTCTTGAAGGACTACAGAGCGATTTTCCTTCTGAGCCGCATCTACTTGCTGTTTTCGGGAGTTATTACGAATCGTCTCGCACTTAGACTCAACGATTTCCAGCCTCCAGAACAAGCCGGTTTCCAATAAAGGCTTCAGTTTCATATACCACATACATACCCTGCGGCAAATCGGACAGAAGAACGCAGAGTGTAATCTACCATTTTTCTTTTGTATGTGGACTATGAGAAAGCCTTTGAATCTGTTGACATTTGGGCGATGCTACATTCTTGTCATCGGTGCCACGTTGACTGTCTATCGATGTGCTGAACTGTACAGTAGAGCTACGATGGCTATCTGAGTACAGAATCAGATTATGAAACCTATCTAAAAGCAGCGAGGTGTAAACAGGTTTACGTTATATCCCCGAAACTCTTCACCGCTGCATTGGAAGACGTTTTTAAGCTACTGAAAAAAGGTTCTCTAGTGGCAGCCTCGTACCGGTAGACGAAGCGTAGGGTGACTCTTTACTACATGGAATGACGACCTGGTAATACATACAGAAAATCGATGGATGCAGGTGGCTCAGGACCGTTCTTTGTGGCATTCCTTGGGGGAGGCCTGTGTTCAGCATTGGACTTCTGAAGGGCTGTTGTGATCATCATCATCATCATCATTACAGCACTTCACAAGTCCACTGCTGAACATAGGCCTCCCCAAGGTACGCCACAAAGCACGGTCCTGAGCCACCTGCATCCATC
>DWHP01005546.1:0-11868 GCA_018247895.1 Parnassius honrathi | reverse complement strand
CAATTACGAATTAAAATGCAGATGCGTTGTCACCCGTGAGGACTAAGATGGAATGCCTCGTTTCCAGTAAAAAGAGTATCCGGTTCTCTACACTCACCATACGAAATATTTATTATACGATAATATATATGTAAAAATACGAATGTGTCAAAATTCCTTCCACATTTATGCGAGCTAAATTGAAAACTGGATTTGCGTCGGGAACAATTTCGCGCAATGATTTTTTACGATTTGAAATGTCTTCTAAGGCAACAGTGTATTGCTGGTATAAAAAAATTCAGCACGGTCGTGGTTTCGGAAGGTAGTTATTGTGTTACGAAAGAAAACGTGCTAGCTGTGAAAAATATAATTTACGAAAGTAGGCGGATTACGTATGAAGAGATTCAGCACATATTTCAGAATGAATCTGGAAGCGTTCACCAGATTTTAATACGAATGAATGCGTGAGGACTGAGGACGATAGTTTAGCGTTGGGTGCTGCACAACCTCACCAATGTTTAGAAGCAGAAACGAAACACCAGTCGACGGTTTCGCTGTTTCAAAATAAAATCAACTCCTTACCACAGTGAAGGAATCAAGAAGCGCCGGAAAGATTTTGATCGCTAGTTTTTTCATTTTGTCGGGATTGACACTAGAGTCAATTTCGAATTACGAAATTTAAGAAGCATCAATGCCAAATGATATATTACAACAGTTAACAAATGCTTGCTAGAAGTGTTCAATCCTGACAAAAACCAGTGGCCAAACGTAGGACTCTTGGTTCACCATGACTACATTACAAGTAAAGAATACAGTTTTCATTGCTGAAAGATCTGCGTACAAGCAGGCAGTAGATGAGATGTCTGTCTGTAGGTGGACTGGAAAAAGTGTCGAAAATTGGTTCAGACGCATGAACATGCGTAAGAAATAATGGACAGTTCTTTGAAGATTTAATATTAAAAACTTTAACCATAGAAAATGTATATGTCATGTTCCATTTCCAGAATAGCTAAATTTGGTATTCTCAACGATCACGCAGTCGATCTCAGATAATTTTATATTAACTTTAGTTTTAAAAAGCTTCTCTCGCAACTTGCATTTCTAACGGCAGATGTTAATTTTTTTTTATTTTAATTTTAATTTTTATTATTACAATGTTCGGTAAGCCATTTTCAAGTTTGGACTCAATTACGTATTTTAATAAACCGGACTTAATAAGCCCTTTTACATTCTGGGTCTGTTTCAGCTCCAACGCACGTGGACGTGCGCGCTTCTGTTGGAACTCTTCTGTATTTATGTCCCAACGAGCTTGATCTAAGTTAAATTCTTCCGGCTCAATATTACTGTAGGCATTAAAAAGGCATATTTTTGCGCTAGATTTTGCAACTGTTGGAATCGATCATGAGTTTTAGCAGTTACTCTGTCTACTGAAGTAAGCATTGTTCGCCTCAGTTTGTTCTCGTACGATAACCCAACATCTACATTTTCGTCGCTTTTATTTTTATTTATTTTTTGCATTTAAATTGTACAGAAGATCGAAGAGTAGGTACAATCTGCCACTTTGTCTTGAGAATGTGGACTATGAGAAAGCCTTTGATTCCGTCGAAATTTGGACAGTGGTGCAATCCCTTCAGCGGTGTAAGGTTGACTGTCGGTATATCGAAGTGCTGAAGTGTTTGTACAGTAGGACAACGATGGCTATCCTAGTACAGAACCAGAGTACGAAACCTATCTAACTACATAGAGATGTAAGAAAGGGTGACATTAATATCCCCGAAACTCTACAACGATGGATTGAAAGACGTATTTAAGCAACTGGACTGAAAAGGATACGGTATTTACGTCAATGGCGCGCACATCACTCATCTTCGTTTTGCTGACGATATAGTCTTTATGGCAGAATTGCTGGAAGACCTAAGCACTATGCTCAATGACCTTAATAGTGTCTCCGAACGGATTGGTCTTAAGATGAACATGGACAAAACAAAGGTTATGTGTAACATCCACGTCACACCTATGCCAATTGTTGTCGGTAGCACTAGGCTCGAAGTTGTTGACGAGTATTACCTGATACAAATAGTCCGATTAGTTAAGTCCAACTTTAACCGGGAGGTCAATCGACGGATTCAACACATCTGGGCAGCATTCTGGAGATTACGAAACATCTGCTCGGCAGGCATACATCAAACCTCAAAACGAGATTGTACAATCAGTGTTTGTTGCTAGTGATGACCCATGGATCTGAGACGCGGTCCTTCACTGCCGGTCGTATGAAGCTCAAGGTCCCTCAGCGAGCTATGAAGAGGGATTTTCTTTGCATGATAGCCTTAAAAACGAGGATAACCGCAGTAGAACCAGAGCAACCGATTTAGTTCAACGGATTAGTAAGCTGAAGCCAATGGGCCGGCCATATAGCTCGAAGAACCGACAACCGATGGGGGAAAAAGGTTCTCGAGTGGAAGCCTCGGACCGGCAGGCGAAGCGTAGGGTGTCTTCGCACTAGTTGGAGAGACGACCTGGTTAGACATGCAGGAAGTCGACGGATTCAGGTAGCACGGGACCGTGCTTTGTGGTATTCCTTGGGCCTATGCTCCACAGTGATTTTGATTGATTGAATAACTGAGTACTCGCTGTCGCTTGTTTGTTCGTTCACATCAGTTCGCCGCCGCAGTACCGGCCAGCCGGGCGCCGGGTGGTTGCCGCTAGCACTTTGGCAGTATTCGACTTCATTTCGCCTCCTCTCTTACGCACCTTTGCGGTTTCGCTTGGCACGTAACATTGCGGTCGCAGTTTGGAGTTAATTTTATTGAAAAAATCGTGGCGCTTGCCGCCGTCCCCTTTTGTATGCAGTCCTGGTCCCGAGAATGCTTTCTGCGCATCAAAAACACAAGCGCATCGACAGTTGTTGCAAGTTTTTGGGCCGCTATGGAGAGCAAAAGGAGTAAGTTATGACCCGAATTGTAACTGACGATAAAGCTTGGGTTCACCATTATGAACCTGACTCAAAGCAAAAGCCGATACAGTGGCATAAAAAGGCACATCCCCTCCTAAGAAGTACGAGGTGTCTCAATCGGCCGAAAACATCATAACGACGATCTTTTGGGCTACGGAAGGTATCCTTTTAATTGATTATAAGGAAAGTGGTGTTTCCATAACGGGAGAATACTAAGCCTCTTTACTAGATTAATTAAAACAAGCTATTAAAGAAAAAAGCGAGGAAAGCTTACAAAAGGCGTGCTACTTTTGCACGACAACGGCTTCATCGGTGCGGTTCTGAACAACTGCGCCACCACCCTACAGCCCATACATAGCTCCAAGCGATTATTTGTTTCCAAAAATGAAGAAATAACTGCGTGGGAAAAATTTGGCGACGATGACGGAGTGAAGTCGGCTATGTCGGCCTATTTTAACGCCCAAGACTCTCTTTTTTATATGATATTAATAAGTTATTTGACAAATCTAACAAAAATATTAGGGTTAAGGCTTAGCACGCACTGCGATTAAGCGCGAGCGGTTTAGGAATAGCTGAAAACGTAAAACCGCATACCATCACGCACTGCGCCTGGAGTTTTGCTTAATTTTATTTCATTTCGAGCAAGTAGCGTGTGTTGTGACTGGCTTTTAAATTAAAAATAGAAAAAGTAAACAACGGCGCTGACATAAGTACTGGGTACATCCACTAACAGATCAAAGATAAGGAATACCTGAAAGGATACTTTTGAAAAATGTACAACGACGTGCGACAACATCCCGATAAGATTTTTAATTACCGCAGAATGCCGATTGGTAATTTTGATAAATTATTACAAGCTGTGGATCAGTATCTACAACAAGAAGACATTGCATTTCGTATGACGATATCACTCGAAGAGTTGAATAAAAACCGAACGCGGTTAACCGCTGAACCGCTGTGCGTGCGCCGCCATACTATTACTATGGGACACGTAAAAATCGCACGTTTACAAACCGCGATCGAAATGTAGCAAGTTACTTTTTTAAAACCAGCCACTGAAAAAAGTCGCTAATGCGTGCGCTTGCATAGAAAGCTATCTGTTACATTTGCTGTTAAACGCGTACGTTTAATCGCTAAGCCTAAGGGAGAACACATTGAAAAGGAAAAATAGTTCTGTTTCATTTCATAATTATTCCCTGTAATTCCGCGATATTTTTGACCTGCCCTCGCCCATACTGTCAATTCGTCGCCACATACAGCCACACAGTTTTTCTAGATGAAATAATTATATTTTTATTAACGTCAAATTTGATTTAAATTTAACCCTTTCGCTGCCCCGCGTACTATATATAGGTCATTGGTATTGTCTTACTAGTATGTCTGAAAATCGGACAGTGAAAGTGTTAAAAGAGCTATTTATTTTGAAATATTGCTTGTTTGTTTGGTCAATAGCTTGAAATTCTGTAGCTCGTAAACCTTTAAGGTAAAGTGGGCGCCAAAAGCAGATTTTTTCACGCTTTATAGATGCGCAGAAAAGCAATTTTTAGTCATTAAAAACTACGAATCCACATTTTTTTAAAATGTATTGTGAAATTTAAAGATTTTTTTTAGTGAATTATGTTGACCAAAACACGATTGACACATTTTGTTTCGATAGAAAAAGATCACAGTTTCCTCAAAATCTACAATTTCAGGTACTAAATGAAAAAGCTGTTTCATTCGAATGTAATGAAATCAATTTTAATTAAATTCAGGTTATGTGTTCACCAGTAAATACGTGAGTGAATTATGGGTTTATTTTCCAATATAAGAGTATATATAATTTTAAAAAGAAATATCAAATAAATATTGTGCGATTAAATAGCGCGCGTGCCGATAAACATTCCAAAAAATCTGCTTTTGGCGAACACTTCACCTTAAATATTTACTTTTGGGTATGTGTTGTGGATAATTATTTCAAGCGTTTTAAATTTTACTTCCAAGGACTTAGTTAAAATCAAATAATTGGGAAATAAATCTTAAGAGATTTTGTTGTGTATTTTATCTTTGTATAATTTTTTCGAATTGATAAAGGCAGGTAAGTATATCTTTAAGCAACTAACAATTACGTACTACGTAGCCAGGGACACTCGGAGTTCGGATCATAAGATACTGTGGCTGTGACGTCTTATCAAAACAGTTTTTAATCGCTTTGTCCGTTTCGTCACTGCATGCAGATTACATCACATCTCATCTCACATCGCATTTAGTTTACAGTAGATGTAGGCCGGCGCGGCGGGAGCCATCCTTCCCATTGCGGAAGGGCGCTCAGTTCGCGCTCCGTCACCGAAGAGTATCCGCGCCATTGAGTTGCAACGGAGGCGCGCGTGAATTTTCGGAATTTCGGTTGATCGTTCAAAAATTAAAATAGTGTTCTGTCCATGCTATCCTGATTTATGAAATGAAAATACGTTTTGAAGTGCCTAACAGGTTGGAAATCTTTTTCGGACGAGGTAATAATATGTGACTTCATTTTATTTTAATTAGAACTATAAAGTATTATATTGCTTACAAAATATCATTGGACAATTCATTTAAGTTCAAAATTTTGAATTAAAAATAGAATGGCAGGGAACAATTACTTCTTATTAAACAATTATTAGTAATTGTTTAATAAGAAGTCACAAAATTCCCTTTATTTTTTTATTTTTTTTACTTATTTAAAATAATATGAACTTAAAATAATGTTATTAAATAATAAACTGCATTAAATTTCTTATAAAATTAAGTATCAATTCGCTTGTAGCTATTGACAGTGCTAGTAAATATCGTCATTACAGCCCTTCACAAGTCCATTACTGAATTTATGCCACAAAACCCACCAGCATCTATCGACTTCCTGCGTCTCTTACCAGATCGTGAGGGTATTGGAGAGTACTCATCTAGTGAGGGGGTCGCCCTACACTTCGCCTACCAGTACGAGGTTGCCATTTGAGAACCTTTCTTCCTCGTCGGTCATCGGTTCTTCGAGCTTTATGGCCGGTCTATTGCCACTTAAGCTTACTAATCCGTTGGGCTGTCGGTTACTCTGGTTCTATCCTCATTTCTAAGTTTATCACGCAGAGAAATAGTATATATACTATTATAAATGTGATGTGTTGTATTAGTATTAACTATGCGGGAGACGTAGAAGTTAACATTGGCTATAAATAATATAAAGATTATGATGCGTACTTTGATAAAGAACGTCACGTATTTGCAGTGCTGTTGAAACAGTAAATATGTTATAAAAAATTTCAAGTGTGTGTTACGTAGTGCGTAATGTAATAAAACGTGTATTGACGGCGTAATAGAATCCACTTACACCCTTTCAGTCCTATATGTGTTGTTAGAAGCGACTTTGAGAAACGCCAGAAAAGTCTTATGGCTTTAAATGTGGTAGAGCCACGTTGCAGCTATAATATGGTTGCAGAACGAATAGGTCGGCTCGATTCAGCCAGTAATTAAATGTCTTCTTCTTACCCCTTGTACGCTTACGACTTCCAAGTACTCAATCACTTAACCTTTGGAAGATGTACCGAAAGCTGTTGATACTTATACGTGGCAGAGCCACGCTGCAGCTTTTTTGTAGTTGTAGCACGTATAGGTCGGCTAGACCGGGGAAGGACCACGTTCTCACAAAATACCAGCATAAAATAGCAGATTAATACTACTGTGTTTCCTATGGTGGGTTTAAAGATCCGGAGACCCTTTTTTTACTGGAAACATGGCATTCCATCTAAGTACTCAGGGGTGACAACGCATATGCGTTTTGATTCTTCATAGAGGATAAATGTAGATGTCTATGGGCCACAGCATCCACTTACCATCAGGTGGACTGAGTGCTCCTTCGTCACCCTTATTCTATAAAAAAAACAACTAACAGATATGACTTATATTTTGGACTGGTGCAAATTTAATGGGTTACCCATTAATCCCACCAAAAATTTAGCAGTAATTATTAGTAGTGCTTGATTAGTTGTTATATTTTACTGTATTTTACTCAATGGTATTAGCATTCATTTTTGTGAAAAAGTTAACAATCTAGGAATTAGACTCCTGTTTGACATGGAATCCACAGGTTAATGATCCTTCTTTAATCTGTGGATTACTGCAAACATTTTCCTACTTTCTGTAGGAGAATATTTACAGCGCTAAGCTCTCTGAAACAGAAATTTCTTCCTTCACAAAAATGCTTAATCCTGCGTACTGTTCAATTCTTCCACTCCCCGTTACCTAAAAGAGTTCCTCATACAATAAAGAATAATTTATTGATCGACTAGTGCTTAGACAGTTGATAATCCTGGATTCGAATCACAGATAGAACCTGCAATTGTGCAAAATAAGAAATTGTTATTTGCGGGTATGAGTAAACCCGTAACAAGCCAACGCTGTCAATGTTTCTCATTGTGGGATGGATTTACCGCAATCGGCATGCTCTCTCTCATCTGTTACAACGTTACGTGCAAGTTTTAATGATTATTTATCAATAATATTATAGTAATGAATTCAATTATGGAAATACTTTGTCGTGGAATTTTTTAACTACGTAAATTATAAGACGTAGGCATACATAATATATCATAGTGAATGTCTCGTTGATTTTGTGATCCTAAGTGCAATTTCTGGTCATGTAAATAATACGATAATTCGAAATTCAAACATTTAAAACCAGTACTTTGAAGATTCTTGACGTATACTATACCAATTATTAAAATTTCCAGTCTGTTGATTGGTTATTCTCTTATCAGCTTCTATCATGCGTTGCATAGAGCTGACGTAACTGTTACGAGTATCTCCAGTTGTTGTCTTTGAAGGGCGTGTATGACAAGACCTCGCTGAACCAGTTTCCGTCAGTCTGTCCGTGAAAACAAGGATGGGATGGCGCTCTTTAGGTAAACGCGGTCTACCTATTATAACTATGTTGGTGACACACAACGAAGTCGTTATTTAAATCACGAACATTTTTGAAATATTCTAAATTTGAATTTTTTTAAATGCGGAGGTTCATTCTAAATACTTTTAATGTGACTGGTTTATAATGCTGCAGTTGCCAATTTAACACACTCCAAGCATTGATTTAAAGATTTCAAGAAATTAAAAAAATTATGAGCAATATTAATATATAATACAATAATGGTCACAGCATTCAATTTTTGTCATTTGCTTTTTCAACCAAGTTTCGCCAACTGGAATTAAATACTTATATATAGAGCATCTTCTCGTCAGGTATACTTTAAAAATTGAAAACGAGATTATAGGTACAACCGGTGCGTGTTGCCAATGATGTGGTCCTTCACTGCTGGCCGTATGAGGAAGCTCAAGGTCGCTCAGCGTCCTATGGAGTGGGATATGCTCGGAGTTTCTCTGTGTGATAAAGTTAAAAATGAAGATATCCGCAGTACAACCAGAGTGACCGATATAGCCCAACGAATTAGTAGTCGATGGATTCGGGTGGCTCGGGACCGTGCTTCTTCTGTATTATTTCTATGGCGGCAACGCATCTGCAATTCCCCTGATGTTGCAGTTGTTCATGGGCGGCGGTAGAATCTCTTAATATCGGGTAAGCCGCGTGCTAGTTTACCCCTTCTTATATATAAAAAAAATATGATTGTAGTTCCATTACACGGTTATTTAACATTTTATGAACGTTTCAAGTGAACAGCCGGATTCGTTAAACAGTGCTGTCTTTGTTTGCGGTTATATAACTATTCAAAACCAGTTTTTAATTTCGCATGCTTTTTATCCGACTGACACTGAAGCAACTTGATTAAATTTGGTTTAATCGAGTAATTTATTTCTTATTTCATATTTCGTTCCGGTTCGTAAAGTTTTACATATATAAAAAAATATTTATATATTGCTAATCGTTGGTGCGTCTGTTCGTGAAAACTTTTGAAATACTTGAATGACAAATATGTTAGAAACTTGAGGTTTTTTGTGTAAAATCGAAATATCAGTCATAATTGTCTATGAACTTACTATTTCAGTAAAAGTTCATAGATGCTTTTGCTATAAAAGTTCTAGAGATAAGGACTCAGTGAATATTCGAGTATTCGAGAATATTCGAGTGTTTTTCCATCAACTAAGAGATAGAAACGGTGCGGAAAAAGGAACACGAAAATGTTAGATTATAACCGTGGTAAGGAATAGGTATGTACGAAAAAATATCGAATTCTATGTAAAAGTGCTCACATCGCTATTTCGAAGAAATTTCTTAAACAATGATTTGAAATAATTAAAAATAAACTCTTTGTTCGTTACACGTAACGAAAATAACCATATTGTCTTTGTCCATTTAATTGATAACAATTTCCTTTGTTCAAACAGATAAACATCATAAGATACGTGGGTCACTCAGAAAGTTTTGCGTTACTGATAAAAGTTATATGCTAAAAGTTTTTATTAACAAATCTTAAAGAGCTCTCCACCGCCGTCTGAACCAATTTTCGAAAGATTTTTACGGTCCACTTCCGACACCTCTTCTACGGCCTGTTCGAACGCCGCTAGCGTATCTTCTGGCGATGAAAACTGTATCATTTTTAGCAGCTTTTTAAAGGTTTAAAACGAGTATGAAGTCACCTGATTCAAAATGAAGACTGTAAGAAGAATGACTCAATAAGCCAATGTCAACTCGCCGAGATGAGACTGCTTCACATCACCGTTACAACCTACACAAGTTCACTGCTGCCTCCCCCATAGATCGCCTCATAAGAGGGATGTTTGCCACCGTTGCCACGCTGTGTAAGCGAGTCGGAACCGTAGTTTTTTTTATTTTAGTCGTTATTAAGAAGACTATGTTGCCAATCTCCTGATTTGTTTCTCTCTGTCGCCTTTTGCGACACCCACGTTGTAAGAAGCGACAGCAAGGAAATGATTTGGAGAATTGGATATTCTTACACTGATAATGGTACGGCTCCATATCCCGGCATTTAGTAATCATGTCAGGTTGCCATAATGCAGGGCTGCTTCTGAGCATTAGTGTGGTAGTGCGGCACCCAACGTAAAACAATCCTCCTCACGCAGGTGTTGGGGTAAAATCTTGTGAACGCTTTCTTCATCTGATCCAATCTGCAAAACATATGTTCTGAATCTCTTCATAAGTATTTTGGCTATTGTTTTTAACAAAAGTTTTCACCGTTAACACGTTGCCTTCCGTAAGAGGCGTCGACGGGCGACCACTTCATTGATAATGAAGTCGTCCAACACGTGTAGGGTTGACAAATATACTGCGTCGCATATAAACTTACATCCTTAGTTACGAGTGAAAATGCTGAAGCGCTTGACCACAACAGAATAAATAATTGTACTAGACTTATTACCAGTAAAAATTCCAGTTCTCCTCATTAACGACGTAACATAACAGCAGCATTATGCTTCTACTTTGCGATTGTATTCTGTAATATGTAATTCACAATACAGCTGCAATGCAGTGCAGAACCACACGCCATGATAGTGTGAGACAAATTCTATTTTATAAGATTTTAATTTTTTTTCGAACGTATTCTTTTTTTTTTCATTTAACATCCTACGTGTGACAACCTAAATGCGTCCCACTCACAGAAATCTAAATATAAATTGTCTTATTATTTAGATTTCGGTGGTCCCACTGCTAGGCACAGGCCACCCTCTCGTTTTTGAGACGAGCGCGTAATGTGACTTTTGACTTAGTCGAAGCAAACTATCTATGTATCTATACAAATAAATCAATCATATACAAATAAAATTGAAGTATCTATTTGTAGATAATGTTGCAATTGAAGTGTCTATTTGTAATGTTAAAATAACAGCTTTTTACTAAATGCATATGAAAGTATATACGATATTTATAACAAAAATCAATTGTTAAAATTTTTGTCTGTCTGTCTGTCTGTCGATGTGTCTGTCTGTTTGTTCCGGGTAGTCTCCGAATCGGCTGGGCCGATTTTGACGGAACTTTCACTGGCAGATAGCTAATGCTATAGGAGTACCTGGCTACTTTTATTTTAGAAAATGAATTAGGTTTCCGCGCAAAAAAATGGAAACCCATGAAATCCAATCGTAATGAATATTACGCGGATGAAGTCGCGGGGAACCAAATAAATTTTAAAGAATAATTCTGAGAGGTAGGTATATTGACATGTGACATGAACAATAATAACAAATTGTGACGTTACTAACCTGGAAGCGTCTCGCTGTGGGTGTTTTTGCTGTCTTGGCAAATTATTGTTTTCTTGGTAGTACAGTATAAGTTGGACGGTAAGTCTTTAGACATCTATTCTTTCCGAAAAAGTTTCGGTAAACTGAATTTCAGACCGCTAATGTAAACGCTCTAAGTGTTGTCATCTGCGAGAACTGCTTGGGTCCTGCAGGTCTCAAGCCTCGGGATGTGCCCCCATTACCTGGATCTTCTCATGGCCTACATCTATGGGCCAGTCCTGGGAGCCTTTTGTAAACGCTCTAAATAAAAAAAAATGCTCTAAATAAAAAAAAACGCTCTAAATTTTTTTCCTTATTATTAGTATTAAGGCTAAACCGCGTAGAAAACTGGATTTAGCGTAAATTCTTTATATTAGGCGAACTGTAGCCCAGGTTGTTTGCGTTCCACGAAGCGCTCAATCCAACCTTTTGATCACTTGGACGTTGTCGCTATGGTCGAAAATCGGTCATCATCATCACATGCAATATACATTTTATCGGTATGTATGTCCAATTTTTGTTGATAATATTTACATTGGAAGTCTGTCAGATGTCTTGTCAAAACAGAGAGTACCAATAGCACATAAAGGTTTACCGTCATGTATAGTTTTGCGACATCACTTAATATTTATGCATGTCGATATAATGACCGGCATTGCCCGTGGAGCCTTTTGTAAACGCTCTAAATAAAAAAAAATGCTCTAAATAAAAAAAAACGCTCTAAATTTTTTTCCTTATTA
>DWHP01005545.1:0-11868 GCA_018247895.1 Parnassius honrathi | reverse complement strand
GTGATGTCGGCTGAGATAGCATGCATTTTAACCCAGCCCACCACTTAGTTCATGCCATCGACTAGGGCAACCTTAATCCTGTCCTGCGCAGATGGCTAGCCTCCATTGAAACTGGCATCCGTGACGGAAATTTGTTCTAGAGGGCATTATTACTATTATACTGGCTCTCTGTAAACCGAAGTCTAAAAGACAATAATACTGATTACCAGCAAAAACACATAAGACAGACAGACGAAAAGACGCGCAACCATTTGGCTATCTACGCTATATATTACTACGCTATATATTATTATACGCTATTATTTTTATAGAATAAAAATGACAAACGAGCACACAGTAACCTCCTGATGGTAAGTGGATGCTGTGGTCCAAATACATCTTCATCTTTCCTCAATAATTAAGAATCTAATGCAGATGCGTCGTCACTTCTTAAGGAAAAGATCAAATGCCTCTTAAACAGTAAAAAATTAGATTCTGTGCACCCACCATACGAAATACATCAAATGCTGTATCGCGCTAACATTTTGAAACAGCAGAAAGACCGGGAGAAGGCCACACTTGCCATCTTGCATGGCAAGTGTGGCCTTCTCCCGGTCTTTCCTTCTATAATCGGACAATTTCTTGTAATCGCCACGCTTTTACTAGAGTACCTTAACGCTTAGTACTCTATTCTGCCCACGAGTCTTACCTTACTTTAGTCATTTCTGCCACCAAGCAATCAATGTGCACTGCAGTGTTCCAATCTGAAGCATAAATACAATTACAGGTTCATGTCATGTTGGCCCTCAGCGGTGACAACGCATCTGTAGCCATCTTTACTTGAAGGTGGTTGCAGGTGTCTAGTGGGCGGGCAGGCAGCTAGGAATGAGGTGGTCGCCATCAAGGCGGTTCTATTAAAACTTATTAAAAATTTGTACAAACAAAATAACTGTAAAGTGAAATATGTTTTAAAAAAGTCCCGCTGGGTTTCTTGTCAGTTCTTCCCAGGAACCAGAAACTTTTCCCACCCAGTGGTTAATGAAAAATATTTATAAGTATTATGTAATAATCTATATTGAATAAAAATTATTCTATTCCATTCTATTCCATGGCTGTTGAAGGTGTTTACCATTAGGTGGCACGTAAGTTCGATAGTCATTTACATATTTAAAAAAACGCTTGTAAAACCCTGACTCGCACGTTGAAATTAAAGACGTATTGGAGATAATCAAATATATTTATTTCATAATCCTCGTTACATCGCCGTTCTGCGAAACCTTCGAACTGCGGCATCGCAAACTATTTGGTTGCGTACCTTGACTCGGACAAACGGGTTTGTGATACTTGACAAACATGCGTTGGCTAAACTATTCGATCGATTTCTCATGTCAGTTACCAACATCTGGCCAACATTCTATTAAAATGGACTAATTTGACAGTTTAATTATAATTAGCATATAGTGTACACAAATGCTAATGCCGGCTTGAATGCGAAATCGAACGAAGATAAAACATTATTCCGCTAAAGTTTCATTTACGTACGAGCAGTCCACTCAGTTCATTGCAGAAGAGCACCGCGGTTACCTTGTACTTACAATTCCAAATAGCTGTTACACATAATGCCAAAATACCCAAACGCTGCTCAATTTTAAGATACCGTTGTCTTGTTGTATCACAGTCACTTTAACTTAAAGTGATAGAGACAGAAAGATACAGAACGAGACTAAACGGCATCTTAACAATTTCACTGTTTGATTTGCAGACACAATAGTAACACAATAGAAATGACCCCTATGAATGATCTGGAGACAGGGAAAGGATTGAAATTGAGGAGCGTTTAAATATTTGAGCAATAGTCTAATACAATTATTCGTTTAATAATGTATAATCAAAAATCTTTACAATTGCGTACGTCCAAACTTTTAGGTCTTTGGTGTCCACTCGTACATAAAATCGTCTTGGAAAATCCATTGAGGGCTAATGATTTTACATTCACCAGGTGTCGCCACTTGGAAACGAGGTGAAGTGTTATGTTACACAATGTCGGTCCATTGAGAAGTTGCGTTTTTAATAAAAGTTTGTTAGTTTCAAGAGTATTGTAAACACACAAAACAACACCTAGTGGCTTGTAAAAAAATCACATATTTTTACCTCTTTTTTTTTTAAATTTCTACGTTTAGGAATATCCATAGATACAAATTAACACTCCCGCCATGCAAACTTTCAAGTGTTCTCCTCATTTCTAAGGGGCATTGCTCTGGTGGTAAAAAAGTCGCCCTCATCACAATCACTTCACACCTAAACAATTTTGCTAAACTTACACAGAATTTACAACGGTCCAGTGCATAGCACCGTTCTCGATTAGAACGAGTTGAGCAGGGGATATAAATTCATAATTACAACTCAAACGCCCTTTAGCGCATTACTAAAAGTGAGCGAGGAAAAGGTCCCATTGTATCTGTAAGGAAGACATCTAATAAGAGATCAAATTAACAAAAGTTACCACCGATAAATCAACAACAATGAAGAAAAGTCTGACTTAGGTCTAGTTTAAAAAAATTTAATATTTTAATCAAAATGTGACCTAATATTACTTTCTATGGTAAAGCCAAAGTCAAATTTAAAAAAAAAACCTGGGTATATCTAAATAATCTATTTTACGACACGCACAAATTACTGGACTTGTACCCTCCCGCATATCCTCATTACGAACTATACTTTACATTAACTAATTAGAGTCGAAATTCCAATAGACGACCGGGTTATTTCATACAATCTAAGTATGGTTTGTTTGGCATCACATGGAAAGTTAAATACTAACTAATACGATATGACACGTTTAAAAACAGGTTTGCACCTCTCGCATTAGAGTCGACAATTTAAAAACTTAAATTAAACTAAATAGGATACAGCGAGGTGGATACTGCGGCTGGCTTGCAAGTTCGAAACCGGGACAATATCTTAGTGCCGCGTTCACACAGGCAATGCACCTTGAATGTAACCAAAATTCAAACAGTACCTCAGTTTAATAAAGTTTCCCAAACAGCAACATTTCCATCCAAAACATGATGATGGTAGTTACCAAGGATAAATTGTTAGAACATTATATTAGCGAATTACTGAAATATAAGGTGCTGTATAATTTTGATCAATCCGCCATATTAGTCACCAATATTGACCTAAACACAAAATCAGAACAAGTTCAGCTTAGCGTCATCGCTTCCGATGTAATCAAAATGACTTACGCGCTATGAGTTTATATTAAACTATTACACGGTACAATAAATTTCCTAATACTAAGATTACAGTATAAATGCATTCCAATCTCGCAGACGTGATGTATGTGATGCAACGGCTATGTGGTCCAGACTGCCTTAAAAACTCAATTTTCTATCGCTTTTACTGACACTATTTAATTTGATTTAATCTGCCAAGGCAATATGAACCAAACCCCGTTTTGTTACGTCTACTTACAACCTTAACTACACTATCCAAGTTTCGTATTCACGTAAGTGTGTGAATAAACGTATATATATTGTATATAAATCTAAACAGTAGGATAACATAAAGAGAATCTTTCAGATTTAGAAATCAGATTTGTGCGCCACAACCCGCGCTTACCGAATAACGTTTACAACGAATATGATAAAATATTTAAATTCTGAAAAATCACTTAAAGTCAAGTCGACCGGTCACATCGGTCACATAATCCTAGATCAATAAGCCGTGAGCCCCAAGAAAAACTTATATCGTCGAAAATAAAAACATACAGATATTTATAATAGGTACTATCGTGCTACATACGGAGTTTTGTGATGTGACTAGGCAAAAGATATTCATCTTATATAAAGATTGAATTCTGCCTTTGACCAAGGCTAAACCAATTAACGTATACTCGTATGTCATGGATCAATAGTGCATTATTCAACGTCCAGACGGTTAGAAAAATGTCCAATATGATACGGGCTTTAAGAACAAAGTCCGATACTTACTGGGCACAGCATTATGAATAGTGCCTGATTAATCAATTGGTCCATAACACGTAACAGGAGGGAAGCGGTTTACGTTGACCACTTGAGTGACTAATACTCCAAAAACGGAAAAACCGGAGAAAAGAACAATCAATCTAGACCAGTTCTCCAGGAAGTGGCTTCGCTAGGCGATGTACCAGCACACGACGTAAGCCATTTGGCACAATGGCATTGCCTAGCGGGTGTTGACTAGCCACAGCCGGAGCCGACCACCAGTGAAGTGCCAAGAGTACAAAGTATATGATAGCGCGAGTAGAATTTTCGACAATATAAGCTTCATCCAATAATATTTATATGAAATAACATGAGAAAACATCAAATGTATAAAATATTGGGCAGTCGTATAATGGCTGTTATCATGAGCAATTTTACTTTCGTACGTACCTACGCGGTTGTTTCTAAACATGACACAAAAAAGGTACACTATGACAACAGTACACAACGGCAGTGGGTCCACAATACGAGTATTATTATATGTTGATCAGTTAAAATCTCAGACAACAGACTTACGTAGATATACTATTATATTTATTAAGTATGCTACTTCAAATTCATTCGCAAAATAAACCACACTTTCACTGTCCGGTTTCCAGACACAATAGTAAGATAATATCAATGACCCATATGGTCACGGGACAGAGAACGTGTTAAATATTTTAATCCATTCCTTGTTCATTCATTCGCTCGTAGTCGTTCACTTTTCGTTACTACATGTCTTCTACACATCGAGAAGTAAAATTTTATATTACACATGAATATGGTTTAGTAGTATTAAAGTATTTCATATAGTAGTATCGAACATCGACAAGGTTTGAAGAATATCTCGCACACATTGAATGGGTTCGTTGAATGGATTCTATAACTTGGCTTATAATCTAACTTTTAGTAACTCTTTTTGTGATATATTTCCTCTGTGTATGATATGATGATCTGATACCCTAAATTACAGGATTAATAAAAAAGGGGTTAAATATGTAACTTATTAGCGATGTGACCAGTAGTAACTCAGGTTTATATTATAAAACCTATAATAGTCTCTCACAGTTTTAAATCCTTACAACATTGTTACTGTAAAATAGCCAGTAAGTTGTGAAAAGATAAATAAATTGAGTTGAGTTGAATGTTTAGAATCACTTCGACGATTATAACAAAATCAGTGAGATCCCGCGTATTTATGACACGAAACTATTTGATCGAATGAATCAACAAACCTCCGCAGTGGTAAATTTCATAAGATTTGTTACAATATACTACGCTGCACCTACAATAATGTTGTCTGTGTTACACTGGAAAAATACTCTGTGGGGACTTTAGTTGCTACTGCCGCGACTGGCTGAGGATTGTCTGTTGCGGTGTACTGTCGGTCTGCTGCCGGCGACTGGCGGCTCAGTACCTCGCCACGTCGTCGTGATCCTCGAGCGACAGCTTACTGTCTATCACTGAACAGATAAAATATGATTTATAATTTAAAAAAAAACATAGAATAAGGTGGCAAACAAGCATATAATCCACCTGATGGTAAGTGAATGATGTGGCCCATAGACATTTACATATATCCTCAGTTAAGAATCAACATGCAAATGCGTTGTCACCCGTGAGGACTAAGATAGAATGCTCGTTTCCAGTAAAAAGGGTCAGCGATTCTACACTCACCATACGAAACACAGCAGCATTAAACTGCTATTTTACGGAATTCTTTGAGAGCGTGGTCCTTCCATTCGAACGACCCATTCGTGCTACAACCATAAAACAGCTGCAGCGTGGCTCTATCATATAAAAATATCGTAAAAATAGATGTTTTAATAGGATGGGGCCTTTGGGCGAATATTCATGTTAGGCAAAGTGGTCGGTACTAAAGATCACTGTATTGTGCATGTTTGGCTAATAATGCTTTGTCCTGCAATTGTTTGCATTCGGTAAGTAGTTTACAGTGCAGCCTTGTGATTTTGAGACACTAGATTTATTTCCGCGAACAAGACCATGTTCATCGACAATTATTTGACAGTTTTTAAGTAACGCGATTTAAAAGTGAAATATTTATAATATTATCAATTCTTTATTGTAAGGAATGAAGAATATTTCTAACATTTTAATCAATATTTACTCCAACACATTTTCATAATAGAATTACAACTTTTCAGTGTAGTGACACAAGACAAAAAACTTAACGCAGTTCTTTTATACGTACGTAACAAGTACGACTTAAATTGTTTAGCTGAGGCATCAATTATGTCGAATATTTGACCGAATATTTGTATTCGGTGAAACCAATCTTCGACCCATCTCTGATTCCTGAGACTGCATGTGGAACTGGCGTTATAAAGAAGCTGACATTACTTACGTGGGTCCGGGATAGTAATACGGTGGTGGTCGCTCATACTCAGTAAGGCCGTGGTAGCGCGGAGGTCCTTCCTCCCAATGCCTGAAACCACCACCAGTGCACCTCAGTCACCGAAAAGATTCCATGTGAACGTAGTGATGGAACAAAACATATTTTACGGATTTTATCGCGTTTAATTTTAACCTTTTTAATTCCTGAAATAAAGGCTACTTTACATCACAAATGGTCACTGGGATTGAGGTGCTTAAGGTCCTAATGCCAAAGTTAACGAAGGCTACCGTCGTTACCGTGACCGGTACCCGTAATCATGGGTGCTGTAAAGTTCCCGAAACGTCGAGAATTGAAAAAGTTAAAATTAAACGCAATAAATCCCGTAAATTAATTTTATTCGATCTATTTATATTATTATTTTTATTATAGTTATTAGTTTTATCCTATTATTCACGCATTTGTGTTTGGATATTAAATTTCTCTTGTAAATTATTGCGATTTTACTTAACATGTACGCGTGCAATCATCTTTAATAGATCAATATTTGTTCATGGTAGATGATGCTGTCATAAGCTACATGAATTTTCTCGATCTGTGCTTTTTGTAGCATTCTTTTATAGCTATACTGTAGATTACTAACTACCACTTTGGTGACTTGACCGCTGTTTTTTTTTTTTTCAAAATATTTTTTCAAAAACATGTTTTGTAAAATTTCTCTAAAGTTTGACTTCTTTTACACGACTTTTTTGCATTTTTACCATAAAATAAAACTACAGTCGTGGCACCAAAATGATAGTATAGCTATTTAAGAGTGCTGAAAAAAATAGGTCGAGAAAAGGTTCCTTCATTTGTGATCTTGGCACCGAAAAAAAGGGACAAGATTTGAAAAATTTCGTAAATAACTTGAAAATCGTGGGACTTTTACTGGGTAAATTTTTATTTTCTGAACAGTTATGATGTCCCCCAATCGTAGGTAAAGGTATATCCACTCTTTACGCCACATCCTGTATGTTTACCGTGTAGTGGCGGTATAAGAATATCTACTAGCTCCTATCCGCGTGTCGTAAGCGGCGAAAAAGGAAAACAAATCAAGAGATGGCAAGCAGCGTCTACGTTACAACAGGTACGTTTGTACTGTATAAATTGCTCTGTGTTGTGGTGGTGTAAGAGAATTTTACTCTCCTATACTATCCCGTGGGCGCTAAAAAGGCGATAGAGGGAAACTGAAATAGGATGATCGTTGTCAAAATCTATTACAAGTCCTCCTGAACATAGGCCTCCTTCAAGAAACGCCAATAAGCACGGTCCTGAGCTATCAGCATCCATCGACTTCCAATTTTTGAACAGTTTGTCACTCCGACTAAGTACTAAGTAGCTGCCCTAGGTTGTCGACTCTTCGAGATAAAGGTCTACTTTCACTTGAGTTTACATATTCTTTGATATCGGTTATTTTGATTTTACCGCGGATATTCTCATTGTGCAGTCTATCCCTACTGTTTTAACCTTATTGGGGCGTGTGTGTATACTACACACGCCCCAATAAGGTTAGAACTAAGGTGAACTTTTTGTTATTCCGATGGTCACATAGTGTCATCATCATTAAAAAGTTGCGATTCACTTAACTTCTTCGACTTCGCTATCTGGTGTATGTATACACAAAACAATACCTAGGTGCTGTATTCTTTAATTTTTGACGCACTTTTAACAACGCATTATTTTTAATTTTTATGCTTTTAGGAATATTCGTAACTTGGTTTATCCATTTCCAATTTAATTAGTATAAAATATAACTAATATTTTAGAAAGAAACATTTATCTCTACACTTTTCTGACAAATTTCTAAACGACAACTTCCCCCGCTAGGAGATCTGTGAAATATTTCGCCTCATTCTTGAATGGCGCCGCCGTGTTGGCAGAAATCGTCGTAGCTTGAGTGTGGTGGTGCGTGCTGCCAGCGATGACTTATGCACGTGATCCTTCACTGCTGGCCGTATCAGAGAGCTCAAAGTCGCACAAAGAGCTATGAGAGGTCTATACTCGGAGTTCTCTGCGTGATATATTTGAAAATGAGGATATTCGTAGTAACATCAGAGTAATCGGCATAGTCCAACGGATTAGTCAGTTGAAGTGGCAATGGGCCGGCCATTCAGCTCTAACTGACAATCGGTGGGGAAGAAAAGTTCTCCAGTGGCAGTTTCGTACTGGTAGATGAAGGATAGAGCGTGCCCACATGATGATGACGCAGGTGGGTTAAGACTGTGCTTTGTGGTATTCCTTGGGAGCCCTATGTTCAGCAGTGGACTTGTGAAGGGCTGTAATGACCGATGATGATGAGTGTGGTAGTGTATAGTGTATGGCGGTGTGCATGCATATAGTGAGTGCACTCACTTGGGAGCCATGTCGGTGTAGCGGCGCGCGTGCAGCGCGTCGAGCGGCGGCACCAGCGGCGGCGCGGGCTCACCTCCCCCCGCGCCCGTCCCCGCCGATGCCCCCGCGCCCGCCCCGCTCGTCCCGCCTGCTCCCCGCGCCCGCCCCGCGCGCTTCTCCGCCTTGTAGGCGCTGCAAGACCTCACACTCAGGCGGACGGGGCCTCGCGCCCACCACACTACCACCAGCGACTATCAACCACCCACCCACTTAACAACGTTTCGCAAAATTGATCAAATTTCTATGATAAACTTTAACAAATTAAGAGTGCTTGGATTATATCTTAGCGATGATCCATTATGGGGCAAAATTATAACTGTTAGGAGAATTATTATATACATATGAGAATTTTACCCCTCATTTTCAATATTTCCCGCATTAGGGAGTTTTTAGAAGCGATGATCAATTTTGTAAATAAATATCTCTACTTGGACTACTCCCAACTAACCTTAATTAGTAATGACATTCAGCAGTAAATGAACCAAATTACACTTCGGTGATAATCGCTCGTGATAGTAGTACAAATATTTTTTTTATTTTCCTGGTAATAACCCAAACGAAAATATAATCACTAAGCAAGGATTTGTTTCAATTATTCAATTATAATACTTTGTTATGGTATTTCCATTTGAGTAGTACGTCGGAAGAGTAATTTAAGAAACTTTAATAGCCTAAAACATGCAGCGGCAATAGTACCAACATCTGTCATCCGGAGTTTAAATAACAAGAGAAGCCACATGACGTCCTACACGTTCCAACAGGCGTACATTTTGAATTAGAAATACTGAGCGCAATTCGAAGAATACTGATCAGAAGTAAGAAGTCCTATAAAAAAGTAAATAAGCCAACAAAAGAGATATATGACCATGCCAAATTAAACAAACCAAATAAAAGACAAAGAACAAGCAAATGATAAATTATTGTTAGTTACCGCGAGTGAGCAGACGTTAACTTCCACTGCTTTAGGATGTGCCCTCTGTCCGAGTCTGAGACTTGAGTCTTTATATGCATTTCACCTCACTATTATGCCCAGTACTCTTAAGACTAAACTTATCCTAACTACAATAACAATTATAAAACATAAATTCGTAATAAACGATGAATGAAAATCACAATTAAATCAAATTATGACACGTTAAAGTTTTACTTTAATAAAATAACGTTCTGTCTGTATTATGCACTCTTAGTCTATGCTAATATATCTGATTGCCTTATAGTGAAAGTATAATTTTATAAATATCAAAATGGACCTCGAATAGATACAACAATATACAAAACACTAATTACAATAGCTTATATACGGCATATAGTGGCGCCATATGTTACAATACATTTCCAAAAACTACTTCAATTCACTGCAGTGCAATCCCTTAATACGATAAAATCGTAGAACAAATCCATTGGTATAAAATGTATATAATATTTTTGTATGGGATACAGTTATACTTAATTATAGTTAATAACTGTCAGCATTTCTAAGCAATTGAAAGTAAGGGCGCAAAGTAAAAACTTAGACAAACTGATACGATAAAGAAACAAAAAAGCGAAGATGTATCGTTTAGAAGACAAAAAGCAAAAGCCTCTCTATGTGCTATATAAGTTTAAAACAATATACATCATGTACCTAAATCAGTAAAAACATATGTGTTCAATATTAATTGTTTGAATCTGACAAGGGTTAACATTCACAGAATGGATTGTATCAAGTACAAGCTTGTGATGGACGCAAGGTTTATATGCATTTTATAATCGAAGCCACCGCCAACATAAATATTAGAAATTCTGACAGTTGTTTAGAAATAATAAGTTTGACAATAAATACACGATTAATAATGAATAGTATATACAAGATGATAATTTATCTGTGCCTTTAAATATGGAATTGTAATAAACAGCATGACAAATATTCATAATTTATTAATATAAGAGCAGGTAAAAAATTATTTACAATACTTTTTAAGTAAAGTTGACCTTCCAGATTCTAGGTTTATTTTCGGCGACATTTGCCTACAATTCCCCACGGTACTTAAAGCGCGTGTGCCCTTATCGATATCCTTATTTAAAACGTTTGTATATAAATACAAATTGTGAAAGTCAAATATACACATATCTCATATCAAAACTATGCAATAAACGGCTCAAAATCCCTACACTTGTATACAACTATCACATTAGCTACAGTATGGAAATATTGATTTTTAAATTCATAAGTTGTACAAGCGTTGCGGTATAGTATACGAAAGCTACTGGACAAACGTTGAGTCTTTCTTGTCACCTAGTCATAAACTAGCAGATTTGGATAAACACTGGTAAAATTACAGCTGCAAGTTCTGGTTGATTTGGCTCAAACGTTTGACCTTGAATCAAGGTGAAAGCAGTCGGTGAGTGTACACAATGAACGTTTTGCGGCGACACAAGCAAAGCAGTATGTACATTATAGTTATATTAATTAGTGTTCAATAAATTGTAATCACTTTTTTTACAAAACCGTAGGTACCGAATAAGTATAAAATATCATTTAACATCGCAGAAAAGTTTTGGAAGACAACAGTTAACACTGTAAAGAAATTAGTTGATTTATACTGCATGAAGTTTCGAATTTTATACAATTTACTTGTGTACTAATATTTGTTATAAAAAAGTTTTAGCGAAACTGCTTGACAATGGAAAAATGAGATATAGTATAGGCAAAAATAAACATGAATTTTCGAGTACATTCTAATGAAATTTCATAAAACAATTTCAAAGATTCACTTCCGATATGCTTTACAACTTATAAGAGAAAAATAGTTTCCTGCCTAAGGCAATCATCAACGATATGCACCGGTAATAAAATCACCAACAATCACTAAAGAGATACAAAGCAAACCACGTTAAGTACAATCTTATACGTGATTCGAATAAAGATGTAAACAATTGGTAGACATCCGAAGATAGTAAATGGGCGGACAGGGTTGCCGGGGTTAACGAGCGCGTTACTCGGACTCGTGTATGCCGGACTCGTTGTCCTCGTCCTTGGCGTCGAGGCGGGTCTTGAGGTCGTCGATGAGGGCGGGCGGCGGCAGCAGCGCGCACACCACGTCGCGGCCCTCCAGCAGC
>DWHP01005544.1:0-11869 GCA_018247895.1 Parnassius honrathi | reverse complement strand
CAGTCTCCAACCAGCTTCGAGTTCACTAAGTTTGACCTCAGCGCTAGCAGTGCTGCTTGACTATCAGAGTTTATGTAGTGTGAGCAGGGGACTTTGTAAGGCTGTAATGGTAACGGAAACTGTTTCTTGTAAATATAATTTTTTTCAGTTAATTTTCTTTCCCATAACTAGACCTTTAGAAAGAAGAAAAAAACATACAACAATTTAGTTAAAAAATTATTTAGTTAGCGATAAAATCCGTAAAAACTAGTTTTATTTAAATGTGTAGTATTCGCGTAAATATAAAAAATAATTAACTATTTAGTTGTCACTTGTGGAAAAAAACACTTTTTCATTATTGTAAGATTAAATTGCTTGGCGCACGTAAAACACAGACCGCCGGCGTCGGGATTAGCGTTAAATTTGCAAGACGTCTAGAACAGCGATTGCTAATCTGTCTGCCAAGAACTACTATTTACACAAGTCATCCCCATAATTTACTTAAACTAAGTGTTAGTAAAAAATAATAATAATAAAATAAAGATAAATTAAATTATATTTGTCTTATGTACCAGGACGAGATCAATCAATTCGGAAACTTAATGATACAAAAAATAACTAAGTATCGGAAAAATAAATAAATTTTATGAATTTATCGGGTATAGTTTGACTTAAATCACGGACCCATATCCATGGGCAGTTACCCCGTGACCACGAGTTAATTAAAAATAAATCAAATTAAACGCGATAAAATTAGTAAATTTAATTTTTCTTACATCAGGTAAAAGCTTAAGCAAAAATTTAACGAATTCAATTAGCATATCGGTTTCAGATTGCGTTGGTGTGTTTCACAGAAACCCCAATTAGTAAACGAATGCATTTGTACCTTACGAAATATATTTTTGCCTATATTTTCCTTATATGCCTCGTCACCAGTAAAAGGGTTAATAAAGAGTAATATAATGTAGTAGTGCGTACAGCAAAGAAGTGGAATAACCTGCCGCCATCTGTGTTTCCATTTGATTATAATATCCGGGTCTTCAAGGCAATAGTGGAGAAGCTTTTGTTAAGCTAAGTCAGTGCGCTTTACCTTCATTGGCTACATCACCACTTACTGTCAGTAAAAAATGGTTAACAGTAATCTACATACATACGGCACGAACCTCCTCCCGTTTTTAGGTGTGACGTTGGTTTTAATAAAAAAAAGAGTAAGTATCTTATAGAACATTTATAGTAACAGAGTGACAACTTTCTTTGTTGCAAGTTGGTTGTGTCCTGACTCTACATTACCATGGTCTGCAGTAGCGACCATCAATGGTATATAAGTTTGCTTTTTTTTTATATAGAAAAAGAGGTCTCCATTGTCTTGGTATACTCTTACACTTACTATACGAAACATAGCTGTATAATTCTGCTGTCTTACGTCGGTATTCTGTGAGACCGTGATCTTATCCTGGTGGATTTTCATAAAATAGGGTTGACAAACGAGCACACAGTCCACCTTATAGTAAGTGGATGCGGTGGCCCATAGAAATCTACATATATCCTCGATTGACAATCGAAATTCAGATACGTTGCCACCGTTGAGGACTAAGATGGAATGCCTCGTTTCCAGTAAAAAGGAGTATCCAGTTTTCTACATTCACTATACGAAACAAAGCAGCATTAAGCTGCTATTTTATGCTGGTATTCCGTGAAAGCGTGGTCCCCTTTCAAGCCAACCTATTCGTGCTGCAACAATAATATAATTGCAGCAGGGTTCTACTATGAACAAACTTACGTATAACACTTCCACTTTTAACATCCAAAAAAATTAATATCACTGTTATTGTTTTCATTACTCATAATCAACCCTAATTACCTACGTTGTGTCATTAGTGATGACACATTTGATGTGCATTGAATGCTATTATGCAGTACTTATAAACGATATGCACGCCTGAACGATGACACAATTTACTCGGCTTACGTGCGGTATCCTGACCCCGATAAGTACTATGTCGAGTGCATTGTGTTGCGTACAAACTGCAATAGAAACCTACAATTCGAATAATATGTTTGACTGAAAGCAACACGTTTTTTAATATATATTAATTTAAAAAAATTACATAATCGATAGCCGTTTAGTAGGCACACAGAAGATATCATCCCGTGCATTCGTAAGAGGCAAAGGAAATCAAAACAAGAGAAATCAATTCATGCCATAGTTGCTACACTTGGCATACCATAGTTGCCACACTTGGCATACCATAGTTGTCACACTTGGCATGCCATAGATGCCACACTTGTCATGCCATACTTGCCACACTTGACATGCCATCGTTGCCACACTTTGCATGCCATAGTTGCCATACTTGGCATGCCATAGTTGCTACACTTGGCATGCCATAGTTTCCACATTCGGCATGCCGTAGTTGCCACACTTGGCATGCCATAGTCGCCACACTTGGCATGGCATTGCTGCCACACTTGGCATGCCAAAGTTGCCACACTTCGCACGCCATAGTCACCATACTTGGCATGCCATAGTTGCCACACTTGGCGTGTGAGTTAACAGCTACAGTTTTTATTGTTTTTGAGTTGTTGTATGTAAGGTGCCGCTGCCCATCTTTTGTTTCATTTCTCGACGAAGACGACCATGTCTCGAGACAGAGAGAAATGAAACGAAAGAAGTCCAATTTCTTTTATTAAGTACATTAGAGTGACAAACGAACTGCTAGAAGATCTGATGGACGGTGGATTTAATCAATCAGTTAATGGCGAGCTCACTGAGGAGCACTATTTCTTTTTGGAGGACTCCTTCACAGATTATCTCATAGGTAGGACGTTGAGGCAACCGCAGTTTTTTTATTATTGCCCATCTTCTGATTTAGATTATTCCTGTCTCTTAAATCGTCCTCGGTACGATATGGAGTAGGGTATATTCTTACACCGTTGTCGTGAACCCCTTAGCTTCGTGTTTTTCTTTCCCGTGGCCCTACCCTACATAACTCACAGTTACTTTAAAAAATAACAATTTATAATATACAAAAATGATAAGATATACTTCTAAGCATGTTTTTTGATATAAACAATCTGTTACCAAGTAGATACAAAAATAAGTTAGCTATAACACTAAAAATATATGTAAGAGTCTATGCTTAGACAATAACGGCCATTTAGTTTAGAAAGACGAGTGATTAAAGAAAGGGTAGTTCTTTTACACCACCAATACACGTCTTTATAAAATATGTCCTAATTCTGTACATCAATCTTAATCTATGTTTACTGAATTTCTTATCAGTAGTAGAAAAGTTAGCCTTAACTCCACGCATCCATTTACTTGTAGTTACAGCTATAATACCGAGGCGTGATTTCGCTACTTGTTTACTTTAATGGCTGTCAGTTAGGCTGGCCATAATTATAAAACAGTAAAAAAATTAACTTACGCTTCAATTTGTCGACGAGTAATGCTGTTCTCTTCGGTTTTAATTGGGATTCCTTAATTATTCTTAGTTTTAATTATGTTATTTGAATATTTTGAACAGCGGTAACCGCAAATTTCTTCGTATGGACTTTGGAATGTATGTATTCGGTACCGTTCCGTTGAAATGTGATAGCACTTGCTGTTATGGCCATTTAGGGTAATCCACCTCATTTAGTAGAAATCGAGAAGGAAACGTTCCGTAGCTGGTTGTTTTATTACATTATAATGGGTGGAACATAAAAACTTCCTTTATTTTCTCACTCCTGTCCACTTAACATGGCTCTTGTCTCTCACGGTTCAATTATCAAAGGTGAACGAAGCTTTCCCTGACGTGACCCGAATAAATCAGCAAGTGGTGCGCGATTATTAGATTTTAATTATTTAATTGTACGGATTAGCAGCGTATGTAATAGCTAAAAGATGAGGGGTCAAACGAAAGTGACGAGTGAACAAGTAGGGTGACTACACGTTAACAGAACGAAACTATTAACTTTTTCTATGCCTTTCAGTTGAGACGCAGTTGTCCATTTGCTACGGTGACCACTAATCGTCGGGTGGGTTATGTGCCCACTTAGCACCTTTATTAGGAAACAAATTAAATCCAATTCAGTCGATTAAGAGTCTAAAAGTGTACACTTATATTTGATAAACTTGTATTTTGAAGAATGTGCGCAAGGATTGCATAACTTAATTACTCTATACTATATACTACGTATTTAAACCACTCTGACTATCTCGTTAGTCTAGTGGTTGTAGTAGTATGACTACTGATCATGAGGTCCTGGGTTCGAATCCCGGGTTGGACTAAAAAATCAATTATTTAGTTTTTTCGTCAAGTAATTCTCAGTAGCTGCCCGGAATCCGGAAGTTGGTGGTGCCTCAACCCCGTGCCTCGGAAAGCACGCAAAGCCGTTGGTCCTGCGCCTGATCTCTCTCCGCCCATATCGGTTTACCGTCCTATCGGATTATGAGAGTGAGGGAATAGAGAATGCAACTGTGCTTGCGCATACACTTAATCTAAGTTGAGACCGGTCGCCACGATCGAAATCCGGTCTGGAGGACATTATTATTCGAACCAAGCAGTTTGCTTTGTTTGTAAAAGTGTCGAATAATTTGCCAGCATATATCTTTCCATCCGATCACAATTTGAGAGTGTTCAAGGCAAGAGTGAATAAACTTTCGTTAAGTCAGCGCACACCATCATCGAGTATATTTTTACTGTCATAAGTCTGTAAAAACTGGCTAACGACAGTAAAAAGATTACGTTCAACAAAACGTAACACCTTCGGGAAGGACAAGTTACAAAACTATTAGTTTTGTCTACCAGTTTAATTATTTAACATTAAAAAATTAATAAACCTTATAGATGATCATAATAATATCTTAATATATATAAATTACGTGTCACGTTGTTTGTCTGCGATGGACTCTTAAACTACTTAACCAATTTTAATAAAACTTTCACACCGTGTGCAGTTTGGTTCAACTTGAAAGATAGGATAGTTTTTTTGCCCATGAGTGACCCACAACTTTTTTGCGAATTTAAGAATTTTTAATACGACATGACAAAGGGTGAAAAATGACGTCGAAAAGGGCCGAATAACGTCTGCCTGGCAAGCCAGTATGAGTATATGAATGAATAAATGGAATAGACTGCTTTTTGATCGTAAGTAGTAATTATATGATGGAAATATATATATAAAGTTTATTTTTTAGTTTAGACAACGCGACTTGTCTAATATTATAAACTTTTATATGATGCTGCCATCAGTAGCGTCTTCTTAATAACGACTAAAATTAAAAAAAACTGCCGTTGCCAACCCGCTTGCCAAGCGCGGCAACTATGGCAAATATCCCTCTATGAAATAATCTAGTGGAGGTGGCCTATGTTCAGCAGTAGAGTTTAATGGACTGTTACGATAACGGCTATCATGATACCGATTGTCTGTGATTGGTTTGGTATACTGTCCACATATCATTATAATTTCTAATCTGCAGTATAAAATTTTCATTTTCTTTGAATTTTAACCTACTTCAAAAAGGAGGAGGTACTCAATCCGCCTGTATGTTGGTTTTTTTTCGAGTTACCTCAGATTTTTTTTCTGGATGAACCGATTTATATTATTATTTTCTAAGTTGATGCTTCTCGTGTGGTTCCATACCAAATTGATCAAGATCTGACTTTTTTAGTTATCTTTAATAATGCGTATTTAATTGACTTCGTATACATTAATGATATTCTCATTTTATTTATATTGAAGTCGCTTGTACAAAATTTTTAATTTTACTACTTGTGCATGACCTTATACATAAAATTACTAACCTCGTTCATAAACTCTTCAAAAATCACGCATAATATCATACCTACAAAAATAATCCATTTAATATGAGTCAGTTACTGTTATCAGCACCTTAAACAACGATTAATCTATAAGTAATAGAAATTTAAGAAGTCGGTGAATAGTTAAAATTATTTACAACTTAAATGCAACAAGTTGTACAATCTCGGCCAGGAAAGCTCAATTCACTGACTAGATATAAAAACGCTTAAAGAAACATTCAACACCAAAGTGCATCGTAAAGTTTCAAAAATATTTTAACGTAAACAACGCCGTTACGTAAACGAAGAAAGTTGCGGTTGAGAATATAATCAACTTCTTTCAAAAAGGTTACTAAGGAGAATAAAAAAACAATCTGTTTATAGGTATTTTGTGTGTAATATACGCGATAGGAATGGCAAACCCAATGCTCAACGTGGTGACCACGCGTGATGATTTTTAGGGATGGGCAAGTGAAATATATCGATATTTATCGCACCGATATTTTTAAACAGTACCGATGATTATCGTGAGATAAATATCGATATATCGTCACGTTTCGCTGGTAGTAGGATGAGGTACAAAATTACTGGATATTACTGGGCATTTCGACAACGAAAAAAGTTTTAAATTACAGAATATAAAAATATGGAACATTTAAATATATCGAAATTGATACGAATTAAAATTAACTTTAAAATTAATATCGTATATCGTTTTATCACAATTAAAATATCGATAATTTTGTAAGAAAATATCGATATTTCAATATATCAATATTTTAAACACAAGACTAATAAAATTACATTTTCGGATTGCTTGTACCGTATAGTGCCGAAGTATGAGAATCCACTATGCCATATCGTCTCATGTTTATCAAAACAGGCAATAGAGGGAAGTTAAACGTAATAATGGCAGTAGCATCTTTCTGATAACAACTCTAAATAATAAAAACTGCAGTTCCCAACCCGCATGCTAGGCATAGCGAGTTTTTCTTAAAGAATTGGGGTGACAAACGAGCACACAGTCCACCTGATGGTAAGTGGATGCTGTGGCCCATAGACTTTTATATTTATCCTCGATTAAGAATCAAAAAGCAGATGCGTTGTTACCCTATAACTGGATCTCTGTGTTTACCTATAACTGGATTGCATGTTTCTTACAATGCTTGTATCTTGTTATAGTTTTTGTGTATCATCTGTCGGCGACCCCTTTAAATATAAAAACAGCTTGCGTCTATGACACTGCTTTTTGCCGCTCTAGGTATTTTATGTCCGACATTACCGAGGTGGTTATTCTGCCATGTAACGGAAAGAATGGAATTTTTCTAGAATTTCCCATTGTCATATCTCACTTTACGACACCCACGCAATGAAATGAGCACTCAACTCTTGAAAAACTCTAGTCAGCTCTTAAAAAAGAATGCAAAAGTAAAAGAATTCGAATATGTCTTAAATAAAACGAAAACTTGGTAAACCTATCTGTCAAAGAACTATTTATGAGTTGTGTTAAAGTCGAAAGGGAAGGAAGAAAGTAAAACATTTTCACTTTCTATATCTTAATTTTGTTTCATAATTTCTATTGAATACTATCATAAAAATGTATGAAGAGTGAAAAGATACATAACAGTCAAAATAAGAAATATGTCATAAAAGTTATCTCTTTTTTTATTACTGTTCATGTTTTTATGTATAAAGGTTCGTTAAAGTATAGGTAGATGTCGATTTTCGACCATTCCAAATATTCTGAAGCAGTAGTGCTTTAATCTGTGCAAAAGCGGTTATAGTTCGACGAAACCATCGTTTCCTTCCGATATGTTTAATACCGAAAATACGGACTCTTCCATTTTCCTCGCGACTTTTTTCCTTTATCGTCACGCTGGCTAATTGGCAATTGGGGATACCAGAAAGTATATTTGTTCCTGCTACTATTACCTAAATACCAGAATAATGTCTAGGTTAGGCTTGGATACTATTCCAAACACTCGACAAAAATCACAAAAGAGACCAAAAACTTTAAGAGTTTGAATCTGGAGACCACAACTTAAATCAGGTACTTTAGCCACTACGATAAGTGGAAAATAAGTTAGTAACCAAAACTTTTTAAAATATATAATATACTAGATCGCCAGGCAGACTTTCTTCTGCCCTTTTCGGCAACCCTTTGTCGTGTCCTATTAAAAATCCTTATATTCGCAAAAAAAAGTTGTGACTTACGCATGGCATGACATGACTATTCTATCTCTCAAGTTGGACCAAACTGCACACGGTGTGCAAATTTGATTAAAATCGTTTAAGTAGCTTAAGAGTCCATTGCGGACAAACAACGTAACATGTAATTTATATATATTAAGATTAGGAGATACGCGTACACTTCAACGCTTATAATTGATTGATAATTTCAAAAACACTAATACTATTACCCCAGCTACAGAGCTATGACACTTTAAATTAGGTAAGCTAATCTGTTTTTTAAATGACAGTCATTATCAAAATGTGTATCAAATTTAATTAAACTATATCAGTGGTAATATTTAAAGATATAAAGAAATTATTTGATCCTAAATACTGGAATAATTTTGGTAATAAAGAACTCTGTCCTATTTGGAAGGAATTGTCACAAAACATTATCGTCGTATTGTGTAAATTTTTACAAAGAAAATTCTATATATAAGGTGGGTGGATCATGGCAGGCCATGCTCCTTCGAAAACCAATTATTAAAATGTCGTAGTTATTGCCATGTGATGACAAATTCCTTCTGCTTACATAAACACCCATCGAACTGAAAATCACAGACGTGGCGGCGAATCGCTCGCGCTACCATTTTGGCAGTACGCTTCATTGATTTCGGAAATCGACGACGTTAAAATAAGGTACCATGGAAGGCCAATCTAACAAATAAACAGTTATTAGTCGTTTATTTATTGGATAAATGAAACTAACAAATACTTAAGTAATACTTTGTTTTATTACGTAACATATAAACCACTTCTTTTTATTTTAGATTTAATCGCTATTTATTAAACTTTAGTGTAGTTTTATTATAGTGGCCTTCTAAGAAGCCTTGTTCCTAGCAAGGCCATTTGCCAACGAAACCTAAGTTCAATCAATATTTATTAAATCTGCAATTTAAAAAATTGGTTTATATGTTACGTAATAAAACAAAGTATTACTTAAATATATTTTAGTTTCATTTATCCGGTAAATAACCGAATAATAACTGTTTATTTGTTAGTGTGGCCCCCCGTGGCACACCCAACTTACTACTTTGTAAAGAAAAGGTTAATTATTAATGAATTTAAGTTTGAACGTTAATAAAAAGAAAATTTTATATTATTTTCGCTTTATACTACTACGACGGCATTCATTTATTCACAGAAAATTCAGAGCCCTCGTGTACACATAACATTATCATCGGCATCACATAAATAACAGTAATTCAATATGATGGATCGTTACATCCCGAACGAGACTCAGGTATTATCATTATTTATGCGAAGTTTCCTTTGCATACGAATGTTTTCTCCAAAACTTGGCTACAATTTAAAGAGAAAGTTAATCACTGTCAAAGATATTGGCATCAGGAGGTAATCATTCCGGTGTGGCGCACTGGGCAATGTCACCTTACTGGGCTAATGCTGCAGTCTAGACCGAGCGGCAAGTTACACATGGACAAAATCTGCCCGATTGATTGATATATCAGGACCGAAAGGATGAAAAACCACCACGCGCGTTATGGTCAAATCATGTAATTCCCCCCTGGCCATAAATATTAAGGAAAAAAGCATAAAAAGTAAGTAAAGTAACAGCTTTCATATTGTTCGGCGCAATCATGCCTGCTGACTTTTTGCGGAGAAAGTATTTTCAGCAGATTTCGTGAATTTTTTTAAAGAATATTAACAATCCTATAAACATTATTAATATTCTCCTTAACCACTAGTGGTAAGCTTAGATTGCTTGTGTTAGTCGAATGGCGGATTCGAACCCACGACCTTTTTGAGTTCGCGGTCCGCGCCCTGCCATTAGGCTACTAATTAGAGTGACAAACGAATATATAAATCAACTAGTGGTAAGTGAATGTTGTTGCCTATAGACATCTACATCTATACTTGGTTAAGTTCCGAAATGCAGACCTGAGAATTAATATGGAACGCCTGGTACCAGTAAAAAGGGTCTATTATTATGAAGGGTCTATTATTACGGTTGTTGTGGCCCATAGACATCTACATTTATCCTCGATTGCGAATCAAAATGTAGATACGTTGTCATCCGTGAGGACTAAGACGAAATGCCTCGATTCCAGTAAAAAGGGTCACTGGTTCTCTACACTCACCATACGAAACACAGCAGCATTAAGCTGCTATTTTATGCTTGTATTTTTAAGAGTGTGGTCCTTCCCCGGTTGAGCCGACCCATTCATGCTACAACGATAATAGCGTGGCTCTACAACTTATACTCTATCAAAATCACTTTTTATGCAAGTAAAATACGGCTCAGATGCAAAGTTTACTTACTTAGATATGGACCACAAAAGCGAATGTGGATATTTAAAGTAAAGTTTCATCAAACGACACAGAAAATATTTTTTTCATTAATTATCATTAACTAAAACAAATATATATGACCAATATCAGTAACCTAACTTGACAAAAGAATTGTGAACAAAGAAGTCATGAAGGTTTGTGAGAAAAAGTCAGAAACGAATAAATGTGCATAAGAAAGACTGCTTATGCAAACACACGAGTCAAGTTAAAGAACGTGATTAGTCTCCCAAATTAGCAAGAAATCAATTCGCAGCTGAGACGCCAGTGGAACACGCTTATGCCATACCAAATCGATTAAAATATGTATTTAATAACTTTTACTCGCACTGTATATTCTCTTCTCAGAATAATCGTATATTGCTTTCAACTAGAATACATTTCCTTACCTCATTTACATTTCCCCAATTATGTAAATGTGTATTTAATTTTAAAAATTGATTTAAGTGATGTTCCATTTAAATATAACTTAATATTGCTTGAACTAAACGAAATATATAAGTTACAATAAGATGTATCAATATATTAGATAATCACTACTAGATCCTACAGTTACAATGTCATATTATAATTATTATTTATCTAAAATATAATTACTTCAAAGTTGATTCCATTATCGAACGTAATACGTTCAAATGAAAAACAAGCACCTTTATTTTTATAAATCTCTCCTAACTCCTTGATTAGAAAACCATATTGTCTAAGGTCCCACAGCCTTCAAAATCTTATAATGTATTGGCAAATTAAAACAGGTACGTACTGTCCTTAAAACGTTATTCGCGCACTAAGATTTAAATTGTATCGTGAAATCATTTTACATAAATAAATTACATGGGAAAATTGAATTGGAACAATTATTCGTCGGCTATACAAACAAATACTTGCTCCATGCGGGAATTGAACCCACAGATAGTAGGACCGCAACCAAACGCTCATCCACTGCGCTACCGTGTCTTCAACTAACCGACCGTCAATTTTAGGATTTGTAAGCAATCTAATCTTAAATGCAGTTCAACAGTTCTTTTTTTTACTATTCTAAGCCCGTCATTAACTACTGTTACGGAAATGGTGATGTAGCCGAAGACAGAAAAGCGCACTGACTTTGCTTAACAAATGCTTATTCCTAACTTAAAGACTTAATCGAATGAAAAGACAGAAGCTGACAAATATTTCTAATTCTGTACAGTGAAAATCAATTATTTTAAATATTTTCCTTGTATAGTACAATGTACATCAGTAATAATTAACTTTCAGCTGCGATTTGGATTTCTTTTAGCTTTGGGTTTAGAAAGTAAAGTGCAAAAGGGAATGCTCACTGTAAAATTGCTCACCGCTGCCCGCCCTGGGCGAGGGCTGAACCGGCGCCGCCAGCGCTAGCAGCGCCACCGTCCACCACCATGTCATCACAACCACACCTGTAAAAGAAAGAGAATATTTTATTATGCGTGGTAGAGCCATGCTGCAGTTATATTATACTTGTAACACTGTGTCACTACGCTCTCACATTTTTTTTGCTATAACATTAACATGTTATGAAATGGAATTATCATTATATATATATATAT
>DWHP01005543.1:0-11869 GCA_018247895.1 Parnassius honrathi | reverse complement strand
GTGCTGATCATGCAATCGGTGGTGATGCCATATACTTACATCACGTCTGCAGGAGCGGCGGTCTGGCAGGTGGTGGCTCTCACGTATGTTTTACGGCCAATGTGCCTATTTGCCTAAACCGTGTGACGTACATTCACAAAAATATTACAAACGGCTTATTATTAAACCTTTTGAGAGATCATTTAGAAAGATTAAAACATATTTTATTTATCCTGGTCACATATATATAATATTATTAAAAAGGGGAAATTAATTATAAATAAGTAACATAATATATTTATGAAGAGGTTATAGTAGCATCACTGAGATCTTTTAGCCACCTTCTGAGTCAATCATAAGGAATGTAACATCATCATCAATCATGGATGGTATCGCGAGTTTTTTCGCGATGTGCGATGGTGATGGTGGGAACAGTATTACATGTGCGGCCGAACCTGCGCCTTGTAAAGTTGCAAGCGGTGAGCTGGCATGAAATACTGTCCCGGAGGCCACTTTGGCCTTCTCTTCCAAGCAACCACGAAACTGCACGTCACTCGATATGTCGACGCCGAGGATTCCGATATTGGCTGAGACAACAAGGGGAGTGCCTTGAAACTGAGGAGATACGACGAAGGGGTTTTTTTTAGCGGTAAATGCGCAAACATGTGTCTTCTGGGGATTAAACTGGACTAGATTTAGTCGCCCCTAGTCACCTTAGTCTCCATCCTTCGTCAAACGAAATTCTCTAAATATATAAAATAATAAAATATCTAAACAGTATAGGATTAATGTAACTAATGTAAGTAGCTACATACTAAGAAAGTACTTACCAGTAATTAAAACGAACTGAAGCCAGAGGATTACGGTGTAAGCCCGGAAAACTCCGTGGAGTACCTTCAGTTAAAAATGTCAACTTACTAGATTTTACATTCACGATCAGTTTTTGGATGTACGTCAGTTCATTCAAATATAGTTTATAGTTCAATTCAATTCACTTATGTATTTAACTATACATCCCGGTTGCCAATCATACCGGTGGCAACCGTGGCAAATATCTCCCCTAGATTGCCTCATACTCGTACCTATGGGGGTGGCCTATTTTCAACAGTGGACTTTACTAGGCTGTAACGGTGCTACGGTAATGGTAGGTATATTGACTTCCTATCTAAAGTAAAGTAAGTAAAAACTGACATACATCCAAAAACTGATCGTGAGTTCAGTTTTTGAATGTATGTCAGTGCAACTGAGCAGTTTAACTGACAATGCGCCGGAAAAAATCCGTGAGTTACCGTCAGTTAAAAATATCAACTTGAGATTTCACACTTTCGGTCATTTTTTGAATGTAGGTACGTCAGTTCAACCGATCATTTTAACTGACCGTGTGTGGCGACAATAACAAATGTAAAACCAGCTAAATCTATACAAATAAATAAAATTGAATTGTTTGTTTATAATGTCAAAATAACAGCATTTTACTAAATGCATATAAAAGTATATATAGCACTCGTAACAAGAAAACCATTTGTAAAATTTTTGTCTGTCTGTCTGTTTGTTCCGGCTTATCTCCGAAATGGATGGACCAATTTTGACGAGACTTTCACAGGCAGATAGCTGATGATATAAGGAGATGTTATTAGTTAGGCTACTTTTATTTTAGATAAATCAATCGTAATAAATTCCACGCGGACGAAGTCGCGGGGTACAGCTACAGCTGACCCGCGGTAATCCGACAAACGTTTTGCAAGGCGGTGTCGGATTATCGAATTTGTCGGACTATAGAGTACTGCCACAGTCCCTTGGTAGCCCGCAACTTCTTGAAAAAGAGTACCTTGTTACATTTGAACTGAGACAATACGCGTCAAGCTAGATTCGTGGTGGCACGAACTAATCGCAACCTGTTTGTCCATGTATTCACGAAGGACATCTCCCCCCGTGGCGGATTCATAGCGCGACTCGAATCTACCTACAAGCACAGGATAAATAATAGTACTACGTACTACAAGTTAAAGATATGTCAGATTGCAAGGGGTGACTGATTAGCCAGGAGCCGGATTACCGGAGATCCGCTGTAGTTTTCAATTGGAACTTTATTTTCATATTTTGTATTACTGGTACCACCAGGATACAGAAAGGGCCTACAAGTAGAGTTGCCAGGTCTTAAAACCGAAAGTACATACGTGAAAAATGTAAAAAATTGGTCAAATATAAAAAGCCTAACAAAAGCCGGACGGGCCGGACATCTTCTAATTTGGCCGGACACGTAACTAAAAAGCCTGACTGTGTCAGGCTTTATCCGAACGCCTGGCAACACTACCTACAAGTGTTTTATATACTTTAATAACATACCGAAAGACGGCAATAAAGCCGTAATAGCTCAGGGGCTAAGCGCTAGCTGTAAATATCACAGCACGCGAACAACCCATGTTCGAACCCCGCCAGCGCTAATAAAGTTGTTAATTACAATTTGATTGCTGATTGACTAGTAATCTATGGTGAAAGAAAACATCGTGAGAAAACTTGCATGTCTTAAAAAATATTTCGAAAACATGTGAAGTGAACTATATCATGCTTTCGGCGGTGCGGTGGACTTTTCCAAGCCCTAACACCTTTACAGTAATGAGAGGAGGCCTGAGGCTGTAATTTTAGACCGCACACCGGACCTAAATGTGCCTTAAATATCTCAACAAAAGTCGCAACATCAATGTATTTTCTTGAATGGGGATTGAGACTCCATTTCTGTTATGAAGTGCACTTTTTGAAAGTCATGCCGGGAGTTTTGTTTTCCTTAATATGATTCTATATCTTCAAGTTATCGAGTATAAGTATATTGCATACGAAATTATAATACTAGCCAGAATCCTGTAATTTTTACTCTCGTATGTTATTGTAGAAACTTATTACCTATGTGAAATGGTTTCATTATATTTTCTGTTACAACAAAATTGAATTGCATTAAATATTTAGGTATAATGTTTAATGCAATTTAATTACCCGGTATTAGTATATATATTTAGTGTATCCTGATATTTAGTGACCCAGCAACCACTTTATCAGTACTGGAGTGATGACATATACGCAATTATATTATAACCAACTTAATGGTTAAAGTGATAACCGATAAATATATCTGTTTATTAGGTTGTAGTGGAATAACAAGATAACAACTCATACGTTTATTGAGACCAAGACAGATGAGTCGTGTGCTGTATCGCACCGTGTTCACTTTGCGCTTAAGAGTGCATTTGTCCCGCAACATGTCAGCATATCTGATTGAAGACCCTAAATATTCTTTCTTGAAGGATTTAGGCTTGGAGAACAAGAATGTCGGCGTGTTTAATGGGAAATGGGAAGCACATGGGCAGGTAAGCTTCATCTATTTTGGAAATCATTTCATAAAGCGTGAAGGTAACGATTTATAAAAATGTGATAAATATAATACAAAAAGATAAACGTTAGTAGGTGTGCTAATTTTACCGACACAATTTTATTTATTTATTATCGTATTCGCACGCTTTGTGAGGCGAATATTCGACTGCAGTGCCTTGTCGTAATTCAACGCTTCTCCCCGTCTCAGGTCAGAAACACGGTATCTTACATACGTCTTAAAAATGGATGATTTTTTTACTTTCCAGTTTATCTTATACTTAGATTTCATCTCCGAGAAAATTATATTTTTTCTAATGCCAAGCAAAGAAGCGCTCTTAATTCCCAAGTTCTTAATTCTTATCATAAAATATATTTACTGTGTGGGGACTGTTGCCCCCGCCCGTGACCGTGAGCTCTGGGTAAAGTGCTCGAAACGTTGGGAATATAAAATAAGTTAATACTATATCTACGCTATAAAATCCGTAAAAACTAGCTTTATTTAAATGTGCAGTGTTCGTGGAAATATAAGAAATAATTGTAGTGATGTATCTAAAAATATCCACTACGCCAGGGGTTCCCAAAGCGTAGAGAGTAAAGAGGGGCGCCGTTAGGCGCACCTGTTTACCATTGTCCGGAAACTTAACTTAGCAAATAATGCTCAATGATCAATATAGAACAAGAAATGGGAGTAGCACTGTCAAGCCGTACGTCACGCTTTGAAAAAATGTGTAGGGATCACCAAGTTCACACGTCAAGTTGACTAAGTTGCTTATGTATTTTATTACCTATTCTTCCCAAATAATAAATGTATTTGTGTGTGTCAATATTAATATCAAAACCCAGCTTCATAATTTTGATTGATTTTTTGTGCATATCTACCTATTATCATTGTGAGTACCGTATTTCGACTAGCTTGGGCGCCGAGACAAAAACACTGAATCTGTAAGTCACACACTTGTCACACCGCGAACTGAAAACGTCCAGGAACCCCTGCACTAGGCCATGTCGTCCCTTGGGTTTCGTCTTACTAATAACACCCAGAAAATAAAAAAAACTGCGGTTTCCAATCCACCTGCCAAGCGTGGTAACTATGGCAAATATAATATGGGAAAATCTACAAGGAGGTGAACATACACCTGCGGTATTTTGATGGGCTGTAATAATGATGATGATCGACTTGTTCTGACAACTTATTAGAGTATTAATCTAAGGCCCGATTTACATTTTGTGAAGTAACACGTGTGAGTGGCAAGTGCAACTTACGAATGACAAGTGCTTAGTGCATGTGCACAGGCAGTGACAAGTGAAAAGTGGGAATAAAATACGCACTTGTCACTTCTCACTTGCCTCTCGCAAAATGTAAAGCAGGCCTTAGGTCCTATTTACATTTTGAAAAGAGACAAGTGCGATTGGCAAGTGCAACTGACAAATGACAAGTGCTTAGTTCGTGTGAACAGATAGTGGCAAGTGATGTGTGAATAAAATTCGCACTAAGCACTTTTCATCTGTCACCTTCAGTGGCAAGTGAGAAGTAGCAAGTGAGAAGCGACAAGTGTGTATTTTATTCCCACTTATCACTTGTCACTGGCTGTTCACACGCACACTTACAATTTGTCGGTTGCACTTTCCACTCGCACTTGTCACTTCTCAAAATGAAAACCAGGCTTTACGTTATAAATCCTGTGTATTAAACTCTAGCTTTATTATGTATTTTTAAAGCGGCGGCCTCCCATCGCCATTTAATTTTTAATCGTTCTATGACAGAACGATAAGAGTTTAGAACTCTTAGTAGATAGTAAGATAAGAGCTTAGCAAATATTTTCGCCTGCATCGGTGTACTTAATTATTATGATTAGTAAACCTAGTAGTATCAAACAGTCAACATACGTATAATTTTTTCAGTGTGTAGGTACGTCAATTCCAACATTTTTAACGCCTTAGTATTATTTTAGTAAAACGAGTTTTTTGACAAAACCCTTCTAAAACGGAAAAGGTCTATGTCCAGTAGTTAACTATTAGGGACTGGTGATGAGGAAGAAAATTATTACTTACTTTATCTATACTTTAGATATGAAGTCAATATACCTACCATCACCGTTACACTGATACAGTCTATTAAAATCCACTGCTGAACATAGGGCTCCCCCATATATATACGGCAATCTATGAGAGATATTTGCCATAGTTGCCACGCTTCAAAAGCGGATTGGCAACCGGAATGTATAGTTCAATTCAATTCACTTATGTAGGTAGATAAATGAATTGAATTCAACTATAAACTATATTTGCAAATAGCCCTAAAGAAAAATGAAGGCGTATCTTAAGTAGTGGACTTTTGTAGGCTGTAACATAGCATGTAACGTAGCTGTATCGATAACGGTACAATTTAAAAGCACTAAAATACATGACGTCTTTATTTTCCCCATAAAAAGTAAAAACACCAAACGCCAATGTCACCTATACAAAATGAATACCTACTCACATCAAGCTTACCTACATAGTTATAAAAACGACAGGTTGCACTCCGGGAGTGCCGGCAGAAATGAAAACTCGAATATTAACGTTGTGCATTTTTGATATTTTGTAGGAAATAATTTTGCACGAATTGCTTTAATTATCAGTATAAAAGTACTATTATTTATGTGGTAGAATACAATATTTATTTATTGCGCTATCGTACACAAAAATGCAATTTATATTACATTAAAAAAATTGTCTCTCAGAAATCAAGCGCAGGCATACATTTTCGCCGGGCCGTAGAAAGAGATAGATAGAGAGACGATACTTCCTCTCCTACGCTGCGCCGGCTGTCTCTCTCCATCCGTCTTACGAATTTTCTATGAGGTCACGTGTCCTGACGCGGGTTTAACATTTTTTACCCATTACAAAAATGTGTACAACGCCGCTAAAGAAGTTTTCACTTAAAAAAATATCTAATTCACTTTTACATCTCTATTTTAAATTCATTAATACTATCTCACCTGCCGGTTAGTAATGGTTTACGCGAATTTAATAAAATGCACTTACATACTTTGTTCTGTTGTCGGAAAGAGCTCGGTCCGTTGAGTCCACGTGCATTAAATTTACAAATTATTTACATTCATTTTAAAAATAAAGTTTTCTTATTCACAAATACTTATTTTCATACCAATCAAGTGGTCGCATTTTTTGGATTTGTCAAAAATATTTGGCAATTGAAAGCTTTAACGTAAAAAGTTAAGATTTTTATAGATATGACAGAAATTGCCTGGAATAATATATTTCTAAGATAAAAATATTACAAATTGGGTAGGTACATTTTTGTGTCGAGCTAGCTCCAAAATAAATGATATCTAGAGACTAATTTTGTAAGTTCAACGATCGTGTTTTTCGTTTCTTGTTATATTTTAATGTTGTGACAAAGATACCGTCAGATAAAATATATGATTCAATTTATTTTCCTAGTACATACTAAACATTTTATCTCTTTTGTATATCTCAACGGATACAATTTGGTGTTTTGGCTGCAGACTGTTTGCCCTACATGATATTTTATATAACAACATAATAATATATCTCTGTAACTTCCCACCTTTGAATGATTGAATGCAACTTGTTGGTGGGTGAGACAAACATGATCGAAAATGCATTTACCCAACGTCAGTAACACGAAACCTTTCTGATGGCAAACTATTCTGCTATATCTGCCGTTGTATTGGTTGGTGGTATCTCCCATTGTCGCCTATATATACATGGAAGAATTTGAGGAGAAAGCCCTCCTTACCGCACGTGTTACTCCAAGGTTTTACAAGCGGTACGTAGACGATACTTTCACAATTTTAGCATCAGACGAAGTAACTGAATTTTTAGAACATCTTAATTCCATAAACTCTAAAATTCAATTTACTATGGGGTTAAAGGCAAGTAATTCCTTGGCTGTCCTAGGTGTATTAGTCATCTGAAATCCTAACAGGTCATACTGTTTATAGAAAAAAGACCCATACAAACCGATATTTAAATGGTGAATCTCACCATCATCCTTCACAGTTAGCTACCAGGGGAAAATCTTTGTTACAGAGAGTACGAGGGATCTGTGACAGCAAACACCTGACCGCCGAACTTCAGCACGTCAGGCAGGTTCTACACGACAACAAGCTTCGGGTCCCGCGCCTACGTCACAGTGACCGAGTGAAGCCGGCCACTGTCGAGCGTGTGCCTGCTGTACTACCATATGTCAGAGGTGTCACAGACAACATTGTCTACATCTTGAAGCGAGCTTCTATTAGAACGTTTTACAAGCCGCCGAAGAAGATTAGTCAGTTCTTACCGTACGTCAAGTGTCATATTCCCCTCCAAGATGCAGGAGTGTACAAGCTTTATTGTGATTGTGGTCTCTTATATATAGGGTAAGCACATAGCTGACGTGAAGCATCAACGTTCTGGGAAGTCTACATGCAATCATATTATTGATGGCCCCAACCATTACATCAGATTTGATAAACCATAAATCCTCGCGAAAGAATATCGATTCCTACCAAGGATGATACGTAAGGCTGTTGAAATTAAAAAACATCCTAATTTCAATAGAGGAGGAGGCTAACCTGCTTGGGACCCTATAATTAATAAAATTACAACTAAACCCAAGCATACCAATGCAAGACTTCAAAACACAGTCAGTTCATTCTGCGTAGATCAGATCAAAGACAATAATTAAAAAGCTGAAGGTACTTTGTGTTAGCTTTGACATCGGGACGTCAGTCACTTCAGTCTCCCTTGACCATGGGTGCTGAAAAGCACCCAAAACTTCGGGTATTAAAAATTAAATAAAACGCGATAAAATCCGTAAAATTAGTTTTAATCAATATTATATATGAATTTTATATAAAAATTATGATATAATGGATGAAGATCGATATTTTGAAAAACTGAACTGAAAACTGTATCCAGGTTTGGGAGATACTCTTTTGACCTCACAAGACACTGCAACACAACGAATCAACCTGCGATGTGCCATGAGGTGGACGGCCCGCATGCAGCCGACTACCAATTCGAAAAAAACCAGGAAGGAGATAAGAAAAATTTCGCTAGGCCTGACAAGCTTAGTGGGGCAGCATGGAAGCGGTACAGGAGGCTGATAGCGGCTGATTTAGGAGCCAAAGAGGCCCTCTCTTTCTGCCAGAAGCTCTGGACCGAAATTTCCTTGCCCAAATCTCCTCCGGTCTAGAAAGGGGAAAAAACGCGGTTGGTCTGAGGAGGAGTCTCACAAAGACCAGCCCAGGTAAGCTGCGAAGTTGGTAATGGAAGAGAAGAAGCTTAGTTTCAGTTTAGTAGCTGGCTCCGCGCCTGTAGTAATTCACAATTCATATTCTATGATCATGAAGCAAATGTGACTGGTCCACTTCACAGTAACTGAGACTATTACTAAGACAGTCTGTAGTACGTAGCCAGGGACGGGGTTAATATTTTCGAATTTTAATCACAAGCTAGGTTGGATTCTGGTAACTCGCCTGAATATGACAAGCCAGGACTAGATTTCGGGCGAAGTCGGGTAACTGAAGCCTTAGCCGGAGGCAAAGCTTTTAATAATAATTGAGAGTGCCTAAGCCTTGGCTGGGTATCTTATGTTTGCCCCGCAGCGAAGCCAAAAGGCTCCATACAGAACTCTGGAAAATCTATCACCGCAAGGACAAGTACAATGGGTTCCTATTAGCCTTTTCTTTGGACAACCCATCGGCAAAAGCTACTGGATCGGTAGGCTGAAGAATCGTCCTTGCTTTTAAAGTTATAAATTTTAAGATCAGTTGCAGCTCTGACGTGGTAATGGAGCCTGAAACGTCCCAACTCTAATCCCCCCAGCTCTTCACTTTATGGAGTGAGCCTGGAACGTCGTCAGTGTGAGTGACTGAGACCAGAGGCTCTGATCTCGCCTCGAGTCGACAGCCTCCACTGCAATCGGCCAGGGGTAAAGGAAAGGGAGATGGAAACGGTAGAGGAAAAGGTGTGGTGGGGGTCAGGAGCACCAGTGCAGGACGTGTTTGTCCTCAGCGGGCACAACACCTGTCCCCCCCCCCTCTCCACGCCTATAAATGGCTAAATCTAGGGGTGATACCAGGGTTCTCCAGGAAAATCTTCACCACGCAGCAGCTGCTTCTGCCGAGGAAAAGTTGACCTCACCCTCATAGAAGAGCCTTGGGTGGCTAACGGCCAGGTTCCGGGATTGTCGGCTGCTGGTAAAATCTTAGTTAATACTTAAGGCTTTAGATCGAGAGCTTGTATCATTTACAATAAAAAACTGAACTTTTAGCTGTTCCAGAGTACTGCAACGATGTACTGGTTACGACCTTCATAAATCTCAAGACATGTACAGGGGCCAGAGTAATCATTTGTTCAGCCTATCTGCCGCAGAGAACTCAGATCCTGCCATCGAGTTAGAGTGAGTGGCAGAGTTTGTCCAAAAAGACAACACCGAATGTTTGGTGGGTTGTGATGTTAATGCTCATCACGCAGTTTGGGGAAGCACTAACATTAATGTAAGAGGTGAGCCTCTTAAGCATAAACTTAGGATGTATGCTTACCTTTGTAACGCGTGCTAGGCAAGAAATGTTAGATAATATAAACTTTGCTACTAACAACATATCCAGCCGGATAACTGACTGGCATGTTAGTAGTGAAATCTCGATATCTGATCACAAAAACGTTAATGTGTTTGTAAAACACAACTAATTGTGTGATTAAATCATCACCACTTAATGAAACTCTTACTATTAGGGACCCAAAAGTACCCTACTGGGATGTTTATAGTATGTAGTGTAAGGAGGAATTTGGAAAGGTTTCTTAAAAGCATCAAGATGGATAAAGGTTTGAATTGAAGTCAGTGACGGAGACTGTAAAAGTTTGGATGTAATCAAAACCAAGACCTCAACACGAAAAGTTTCTTGGTGGAACACCAAGCTAAAAGAGCTTAGGAAAAAGACCGGGAAAATATTCAATAGGCCCAAAAAAACCAAGCGTGGGATATTTATTGTGCGGCCCGAATCGAATATAATAAAGAAATTAAGAAAGCTAAGATGGCATCGTGGACAAAGCTATGCGAGGAAGTTAAATCTCTGCCTTGCAGTGCAAGACTATACAAAATTCTATCGAAAACTAAATCTAATCATATGGAGCTTCTTTAAAACCCTGATTGTAACTTCACTACCTAATGAAACAGAAACTATTAGCGACAACCCATTTCCCAGGGTCAAAGAGGACTTTCGCCTTGAAGGCCTCGTAATGAGGACTGGTAAAGGGCTGCAAAGATAGTGATGCCAAACCTTGTACAGTGGTTGACCCTTTAAATCATACTAAACAACAGAGAGTTTGGAATAATTTCCTTTTAACTATAGAGGGGAATCGATATCCTTCTTTCTTATCCGGTGAAAATCTTTAGAGCAAGTTTTGCGTGGGGATATATTTCAGAATGATGGACAATCGTCAAAGTTCTATTTATACATACGGTTGGTAGAAAGAACTACGCTTTTGAAAAGTCTTTAAGCCTACATTTGTTTCTTCTTAAAACACTGCAAATGGTTAAAATAAAGACTCATACATTTCAATCAGCATGCTTACCGCAGAGGAAAATCTACGGAAACATCAGGTTTAGGGTAAGGACATTAGTGTTATTGACAGAGTCAAAAAAGAACTGGAGGATGAAGAAATAGCTCTTTGTGCTTTTCCAAATGTTGAGGGTGCCTTCGATAGTAGTCCCACATCACAGCTGATTGAAGGTGCATCTAAAAATGTTGGTCTCACAACCACCAGGTGGGTGAAGTCGATGCAGTCAAACGTAAAGACAAATATAGCCCAGTTTTAAACTTCAATTGAGGTTGCAACTACAAGAGGCTGCCCACAAAGAGGTGTATTGTCACCCCTTCTTTGGACTCTCGCGGTTGAACGATTATTGTACAAGATAACAGACCTTCATATTGACACACTGGGTTATGGTGATGACCATGTTATCATTGCGAGGAGTTTTGCCAAATTTATTTATCGTTAATCGTACAAAAAGTCCTGCACGCCATAATTAACTGGTTTATGGATAAAAATTTATAAGTGAATCTTGATAAATTTGTCGTAATACTCTTTACTAAAAAGAGATGATTAAATAAGGCTAAAATTGCTTTAGGTAAATGCAGTCGTATGGTTGGGAACAACTGAGGCTTGCATCCCAATATGATCTTATGGCTGTACAGCAGCACAGTGAGGCCAATCCTTACTTATGCCTCCATTGTCTGGTGTAATAAAGCCAACCAAAAGGCGACTGCGGAAAGACTAAATAATCTACAAAGGACTGCCTGTTTAGTGGCAACTAGAGCAATGCAATCATCGCCTGTAGCAGCTTTTAATGCATTTATATACCTAACGCGTTTTGATCTTTACTTTGACAAGATAACGATGGGGCTATTTTGTATAGGATTAATGCCCAGAGGGCCGTGGTAGCTCAGATGGTTAACACTCGCTGTAAATATAACAGAACGCGAGTAACCCGGGGTCGATCCCCGCCGGC